>PHNY01086093.1:29260-40691 GCA_003724115.2 Anethum foeniculum
TTTAGCGTTAACATAAATATAGATATTTGTTCTAAAAATTATACAATAATATGTATATTGTACCTAATGTATAATATATAACATAATATATATGTATATTCTACATAATGTATTATAATATATAATATATAAAATTATATATAAATAATTATATATATGGGTTTTTTTCGAGTTTCGGGTTCGCATCGGGTTTGGATAGGGTTTCGGATTTCGGATCGGTATACCTAAAATCCAAATCCAAATTCAAAAATTTTCGGGTTTGAAAATGAAATCCATATCCAAATCCAAAAAATTGGCTTCGGTAAATCCAAAATTTCGAGTTTCGGATCGGGTATTCGTCGGGTCGAATTATTTTGTCATCCCTAGTCCTTTGAACGCAAGTCTAGTTCCTACGTGGGTATCTATACTAAACTATAATAACTGGAATGGGGTATATTTTGGTTCAACCTCCATTTTGGTTATCCCCTCTACCGGCCGTCAGATCTTCTTAATCAGGTGATCAGAACCATTGGATCAATATATTAAAATAATACACTACCTAACCTCCCAGGTTCGAATCCTTCAAACAACAAATATTTATATTATTATTTACTAAAATAGAAATAAAGTTCAAAAAATACTCCTAGGTTCGAATCCCTCCACTATACTAAACTATAATAACTAGAATGTGGTATATTTTGGTTCAACCTCCATTTTGGTTATCCCCTCTCCCGGCCGTCAGATCTTCTTAATCAGGTGATCAGAACCGTTTGATCAATATATTAAAATAATACACTACCCAACCTTCCAGGTTCGAATCCTTCTAACAACAAATATTTATATTATTATTTATTAAAATAGAAATAAAGTTCACAAAATACTACTAGGTTCGAATCCCTCCACCAACAAACATTTATAAGACAAAAATAATCTCCCAAGTTCGAATCACAACAAAAACAATCGTTTATATTATTATTTATAAAGTTACAAATAAAGTGAATAGTTCAAATTTGTCAAATTGAACCAAATTATACCTTATTCCGGTTTTTATAATTCGGTATAGATTATCTTAAAATTACACATTCAAATTAAAATCATAATTATGTAACTATTACTTTAGTATTTAATTATTTATAAATTTTTATTAAAATTATACATAACATAAATAAAAATATAGAAATATTTAGAGGAACCCGTGCATCGCACGGGGTGTAAACTAGTCAAATCTTAATTTGTAAGACGAACGATTATATGGTATTAGGAATCGAGCGAAGAATTGAAAAAAAAATTTAAACAGGAATCAAAATCAAAATTATTAGAAACAATTAAAAATCGAATCGTATAAAATTAAAGGTGAAACTGAAATCGAGGGTACGGATTAATTCTAGGTTGGGATTGAACCGATTCGATTATTATAAACAAAAAATATACATTTTTATGTATAAATATTTAAAATTAACATATACTATAAATATAAATAATAAAAATTAGAAATTTGGCCATGGATAATTGAACTATTCTATGAGTTTTGGAGACTAACGATTCTGGCACATATCCCAAAAACGTTTCCAAAAATATTTCCGTATGAGAAAGTAGCCAATCACGTACTGACAACTCAGCATTCAAGAACGATTTTGAAAACCGTTTCGAGGGCTATAGCATTTTTCTGTTCCTTATTTGACTTAAGAGCATGACTTATTATTAATTAAGTGGAAGTATCACTGTAATTTTTACCCTGCATCTCCCTCTCCTTCTTAATTCAAATTTCTGCATCGTAACATTTTTAGCATATTTATTTACTTATAAGGTTATGTAAGGTGTGCCTTCAATATTGCAAGGCAATTTTTGAGGTCCTAATTGCAAATATTTATTTATTACTTTTCATTCATATTAAATGATATTTTTCTTATATAGTGGATGATTAAAACTAAACCTCGTGCTAAATTTCTAAGTATTACTACTTCTGTTTTTTTTTTTTTTTTTTTTTAATTTTGAAGTTTTGAGGCACACATCTTTAAGTGTTTTGACTAGATAGTAAAAAATATTTTTTAATTATTTTTTTGAATTAAAATTTTAATTATTTATTTTTATTCAAAAAAATAATAATTTTTGATTAGTGTTGCCCGACGTCTTGCTAGCCTTACGTGGACAGCTCTCTTCACATTTTCGTAGATTACTAAGCGGGATATACTTGGTACGTTTGATTTGGTTTGGTTTATTTATAATTTCAATGTGTCATGAATCATGTTAGATTATTATCAAAAATTTGTATGTTTATTTTTGAAAGAAAAAATACATAATTTCAAAATTTAAATATTTTTGAATTAGGTAATTTTTATTATAGTAAAATATTTGATTTGTCAGTTTTATATAAGGCATTTTATAATTAAAGACGAAGTTAGAAGACTTATGGAAGCCAGCATTAGGTATTAATATTAAGGATTTTAACGTGGAATCTTCTTCTTCCGGTTCTACCACAAAGACGATATGAATTGAGTTTTGAATTATGGTCCTTGGAGTTTGACAATACTTTATTCGTCATGAACATCATCAAAACAGGAGATGGAGCCTACCAAGATACCTTTATTTAAAATTGAGTTCTGGATCCAAATTCATGACCTTTTTGTTGGGTATATGACTGAAGTGGTGGGGAAGCAGCTTGGTATTTGTTTTGATACTTTCTTACAATATGATTCGAAAAAAAAACTTTAGCATCTAGCGTGAGTATATGAGGCTGAGAATTCGATTAGATATTCGTAAACCTTTGAAGAGGAAAAAGAAAATCTGCAAGAAGGACAATACAAAGGTCATGGGTAACTGTAAGTATGAGAAGCTTGGTGATTTCTGTTTCATATGTGGGCTGGTATCGCATACAGAACGTTTTTGTAAGAAAAAATTGGAAGCTGGTGAAGAGTTGGTTAATAAGGAATGGGGGCATTGGCTTCATGCTCAGTCTCGAAGGGTGATGAATAGTGGCAAGAGAAAGTGGCTCGAGAAGTGGTGACGGTGATTGGAGACGACATAATGGAAGGATAACTATAAGCAGAAAAAACTGAGATTTCACAATCCTGATGTCACGCGCCCAGAGATGCCAACACGGGGTAGGAATAATAATGCAACAGTTTTTATTGATATCTCGGGTAAATCAGGGTATGTAGCTAACAACTTGGTACTTAAGGAAAGAATTTCAATTTCAAATAATTTAGGAAATATTGGGCATACAGAAGAATTGTATGGGCTTAAACTTGAAAAGAGGAAAAGGCAAAGAAGTGAGGACCATATCACACTTGATCAGACAAATCAAAACAACAAAACACCCAAGGACTCAACTCTTTCTTCTGCGAATTATCTAGAGAACTCCTCAAATTATTTTGAACCCTTGAGCAGTTTGAGCTTTTAATGATCTGTTAAATGATCATAATCCCGATTTTATTTTCTTAATAGAAACTATTTCTTTTGCTAATAAAATAGAAGACTTTAGAGGTGATGTTTGGTTTTGAATATTGTTTCTCGGTTAATAGAGTTGGGCGTAGTGGCGGTCTAGTAGTGTTGTGGAAAAGTCCTTTCCAGTGTCAGATTTCTGGTTATTCTCAGCATCATATTGATGTTTTGGTGCTTGGAGGACATTATTGTTTTTTGGCATTAATCATGCTTCTATGGGTTTCCTGAACGTACTGGGCGAAGAGAGTCTTGGAATTTAATACGTAAGTTGGCCAGTATTTCTTCATTCCCTTGATGTATATGGGGAGATTTTAATGATTTAATGTATGCTTCGGATAAAAAAGGCAAAACAAGTCATCTTCAACATCTTTCATATGGTTTTTGGTAATATTGTGGAAGATTTCCAGCTGTCTGAACTTAAATTAAATGGAGGTAAATTCACGTGGGAGAGATGTAGAGGAACCGATGATGGGTCGAGTTGGTGGAATAAATTTCCTTTGTATCATCTGAATGTGCTACATACCTCTGTATCTGATCACGAACCAATTTGTTTGTAGTTTTTTAAAGATGATATTTATAGTAAATTTTTCAGATTCCGGTTTGAGAATATGTGATTGAAGGAACCAAATTTTATCAGAGAGGTGACTGAAAGTTGGAGTATGATTGCTCATTCTCACCTCCTTTATAAACTTATTGAAGTTTCATCGTTCATGGCTCGTTGAGAGAGATCATTTTTTCACAAGTTCAGAGAGAAAGTTAAAGAACACAAAGCGAATCTGAATAAACTGGTGGATTGTACTGGTAATCAGAATGTGCAAGCTTATCTAGATGAAAGGAAGAAGTTGAATGCTCTACTACTCCATGAAGAAATTTACCGAAATCAAATAGCAAAGTTCTTTTGGCTCAAAGAAGGTGATGAGAACACCAGATTTTTCCATTCCTTCGCATCTGCTAGGAAGAAAGAAAAAAAAACTGATTTCTTAGTTAATAATTCTAAGGTCAAAATATAGGATCACGAAGGTATGTGTGGAGTTGTCCATGACTACTTTACTGCATTATTTACAGAGAATGAGAGCAATGTCGAGATGTTGGATTTGGGTGGTCATAGAACTGTTACTGCTAATCAGAATATGAAGTTAATAGAGGAGTTTACTTTTGAGGAGTTCGCCATAGCCATCAAACAAATACATCCCGATAAGACGTCGGGGCCTAACAGACTAAATCCTGTTTTTTTCAGAGTTTTTGGTCGATTATGGGACAAAAGATATTCAAGTATTGCAAGAAATGGCTTCGAAGCAAATGCTTTCCAGATGAACTCAATAGTACACATATTGTTCTTATTCCTAAGAATGAGAATGCATCAAATGAAGGACCTCAGGCCAATCGCGCTATATAATATTATTTATAAAATACTTGCCAAAGTCCTCGCGAACAGACTGAAAGCTGTCCTGCCTTATGTTATCTCTAAGACTTAATCTGTGTTTATCAAGGACATGAGTATAACAGACAATGTTCTTGTTGCTTTTAAGATAATTCATCACATGATTAGGAGAAAACATGGTACAGTGGGTGAGGTTGCTCTTAAGTTGGATATTAGTAAGGCATATGATAGTGTAGATTGGTCTTTTCTTCGTCATAGGATGAAAATTATGGGTTTTGTGACACTTGGGTAGAATGGATGATGATGTGTTTAAAAACAGTGACATATAATTTCTGTTTCAATGATTCTATTATTGGTCCAATTATGCCTAAGAAGGGATTGAGACAAGAGAATCCCCTCTCTCCCTGCCTTTTCTTACTGTGTGTTGAGGGTCTATCTAATGCTCTTGATGTGGCATCTAACATGGAAGAGATTTATGAGTGCCAGATATGTCCTTCAGCTCCAACGGTGACCTACCTATTGTTCGCTGATAATAGTTTCTTATTTTTTCAAGGTACGACTGAGAAAACAACTAACATCAAAAGATTGCTTGTTAAGTACGAGGGATGTTCTGGCCAGTCTATTAATTTCCTGAATCAGGTGTGTATTTCAGTGCTAATGTCAGACGTGATAAGCAGATGGAAATTTCAAGAATTCTTGGAGTGTATAATGGGATATCGAATATGAAATATATGGGTTTACCTTCCTTATTGGGCAGATCAAAAAAGCGGGTGTTTTGTTATTTGAAAGACAAAGCAAGTAAACGCATCCAAGCTTGGCAAGACCAATGTCACAACTCACAAGTCGAGAAAACAGTTTTGATTAGAAATGTGGCTCAAGCCATACCCTCATATAGCATGCATATTTTCTGATTCCTAAATCTCTATGCAAAGAACTTGAACAAATGTTCAATAATTATTGGTGGAGGTCTGGTACGGTTAATAATCAGAATGGGTCGAATTGGCTTTCCTGGAATAATATGAGTATGGTAAAAAATAAAGGGGGATTGAGCTTCAGGATTCTGTATTGCTTTAATATTGCTTTGTTAGTAAGGCATATATGGAATTTTATGCAGAAACCAAACTCTCTTGTGGCCAGAGTTTTTAAAGCAAGGTATTTTCCTAACTCTCATTTGTTGAAAGTTTCTAAAAACAATAACTCAAGTTTCATTTGATCGGGTATTTGGAGTGCTAAACAACAACTTTATAAGGGGTTAAGGTGGGTTCTTGACAGTGAAAATGATATTGTTGCTACTAAAGATCCATGGTTGAGGAAGATTTTATGAGGGTTAAAATGAAGTTGTCTCGAGTTTGTTTCTCCCTGATGAAAAATCATGGAATACTACCTTAATTAAAAAACATTTTCTTGAGAATGATGCATATGCAATTCTGGCAGTGCATATTCCCCGACGGGAAACAGTGGATAAAGTTTCCTGGACGGGTTCGAACAATGGAGTTTACAGTGTGAAAACTGGCTATCATTACTTGTACAATTTGAACTTTGGTACTGCAGATATACCACATAGTGGAGGTTAGAAAAAAGTGTGGTCTTTGTAGATTCTTTACAAAGTCAAGATTTTTATTTAGCGTTTATTTCGTAATTCCATCCCAGTAAGAAGGAGACTTAGTTCTTGGGGTGTTAGAATCCCCATAACATGTCCCATGTGTTTGAATGATATTGAACATATGTCGCTTCTCTTCTTTGATTGTGATTTTGCTGTAGGGTGTTGGGATCATATGATTTTATGGTATGGCTGGAGTGGGGTTGAGAATGCTCGTGATTGGCTCCTAGGTATGTTTAGTACTACAACTGCTGAGTAACTATCCAAAATTTGTATTATTTTGTGGGGTATTTGGCATTGGATAAACAAGAAGGTATCGGATGCAAAAACTGTTACTTCTGCGGTTGCTATGGACATCAGTTTTAAAATGTGTTCAGAATGGATTGAGGCACGAAAATTTCAGGTAAGCACACCATCCTCATCAAATAGTAAGGAGATAGTAGAGTATAAGTGGAAAAAACTGGAAATAAGGGTTTTAAAGCTTAACGTGAATGTCTCTGTCTTTCTGGGTGCACAGACCATCGCAGGTAGTATGGTTCTGATGGATTATTTGGGCATGTTTATTACAGGTAAGAACCTTTGTTATCCGGAGGTTGGATCAATGTTTAAGGCTGAGGCTATGGAAGTTAGAGAGGCTTTATCTTGGATTTAGGATCAACAAACCTACGAGATTAAAGTTACGGTGGAAACTGATTCTTTGCTTACAGTTAAGGCCAATACGGGTGAAGGAGTGAATTTTCTAGAGGTGGTCGAGAAGTGTAAACAGAAGTTTAGTAGTTTGCCTCAAGTCTCAACTCAGTTTGTTCAAGTCTCAACTCAGTTTGTTAAGAAAAATATACTAACATGATAGCACATGGAATTGCTAGAATGCCTTGTTCAGCTAATTTTCATAATGTATTCACGTCTACTCCTATGTGTTTGTTGGAGGCTCTTTCCTATGATCTTCTGAGTTGAATGAAATCTCTATTTATTTCAAAAAAAAAAAAATAGTTGTGTGTGTGACTGATATTGGTAAAAATAATATTGTTCGGAAAACGGGTAAGACAATTTAAAGAAAAATAAAAAAAAATATGAATTAAGTTATGAACAATATAATAGGATTAGATTTATCATTATATATCAAATATGTAATTATTAATTTAGAATAAAAAGAAAGATATAAGTCAAGCAAATAATTCATAATTAAATATTTTATAACAGTAATAAAAATGACGAATAAAAATAATAAAAAAAATAAGATTGAATACGTTAACATATATTACATGATCGAATCCTCATTCATTAATATACAAACTACGATATGTCAGCATATGACAAGTATATTTTCGAATTCTCGCTCATCAGTATATAAACGACAAATGAAATAATATAAGGAAAAAAAATAAATAACAACATCAGTATCCGACATACACGTAATCAAATCTTCGAAAATCAAAATATATAATACGTACAAATGGAATATACGATATCAAATCTTCGATAACCAATAATAACTAGATCGTGTACCAACGTATTTAACCGGGTCTTTGTTACAAAATAACAAATTTAATAAGATAAATTTTAATTTAAAATTATATATTTAAAAAATCAGATAATAATGTATAGTTAAATTTCTAAATATCCATGAATTTGAATTCCTTTTCTTGAAGTTATTGATTATCCATATTACAAATACTTTGTTTTATGATGTCAAGACCAGGAAAGTTTATTTATGTAATCAAATTATTCATTTATCAGTATTTATATGTCAAAATTTATCAAATTTTAATGTATGTAAGTTCTATTAAATTTAATACTTCTTCTGTCCCTAATTATATGTTTACTTTTGACTTTCATCAGTTAAATTAATCAATTTTTGACTAAATATTACGAATTATTCTCAAATGATTATAGAAAACTAGAAATTACATATTAAAGTAAATCATATGTACTTTATAATGATATATTTTTTATAAAAATATCAATTACATAATATATGTAAATTTCAGTTAAATTTTAGTCAATTTGATCAATAAAAAATTAAAATGAACATGTAATTAGGAACAGAGGAAGCAATATTACATGCATATCATGCTTATATACATGGAGTCCGAATTACATAAAAACATCATGATTTTGCCACTGATTGCACTAACAACAATTACCAAATGATAATTGTATAAAAGTTGCATAGCTACTGGTAGTCGCAAGAGGATTATCAGGAATATCTGTATTGAATTTCTTCTTTATTTTCATATATTTACAAAAAATCAGCGAAAAAAAAAAAGTAATAAAACTAAAAAACAACATTGAGAAATTTGGATAAAAATGATGACACATTGACACTGCACATTCACCGCGGTCAATATTTAGGATTCAACCTTCCAAAATTAGCAAGCTTCCTTGATCGATTCCCCCTAAACGACGCCGCATCACCTAAATGAGGCTTCACCGGAACTCTCACATCACCACTCGGAATCACACTTTCCGGCGTCACTCCTTTCTGAGTCCAGCTCCGATTCGGACTCGGTCTCACTAACGGACTCAAACAGAACGCCATTCCCGCCACATTTCGATGATTTTGTCGCCTCTTCGGCGTCGCTCGTACCGGCGTCTCCTTCCATCGCGGCGAAGCTTCCGATGAGCAATCACTGAACTTGTCGCCGCATTCCTCGTCGGACTCCGCCGTCGGCGACATTCCGCGGCGGTTTCTCCGGTCACCGAACGCCGGAAAGCTCTTGGACAACATTTTCTTCTTACTTTTACTCGCGAACAAACTCGAAAACCACCCCGACGTCGTTTCATTCACCGTCTCAGAAATCACCGTCGTTTCCACACCAGAAGTCGAGCATCTCGGTCTCGCATCGTAATTCAAATCCGCATCAAGCTTCTGCGTCTTAGATCTGAACAGTTTCGACAGAATTCCGAACTTTCCGCGCCGTCTCGTGTACAAATCACTCCTATTCTCCGTTATAACGCCGTTAGGTCCGATTTGCGGAGTGCTGTAGAATCGCTGAAGCTGCGCCGCCGAATTATCCGATTTCCGGCGACTCACGTACGGCGACACCGAGCGAGGGAACACAATCTGCGATTGAATTGCATCGGATTTGCGGTGCTCATCTTCGTCAAGCTGTGGTCTAACTAGCAATACAGTCTGATCATTCGATTGAGTTTGAATTAGTATTTGTAAACGTTCTCGTAAACAAGTCGCGCATACGCCTACGCCGCTGCTAAAATCAAAAAAGTGTATTCCGCACCTCATTTATATATCCAGTATATCCCGCTTAGAACAGGTCTTGAAATATATTCACAGAGAGTAGGGAGGAGAAGAGAGTGTGAGAGGGTAGAGAGAGAAAGGAATGAAAAGGAGAGCGAAGAGTACATTGAAGTTAAAAGAAGAGGATTGATTTTGTTGGAAATAAGAGAAGAGATTTGTTATTAAAAAGTTGAGGTGCTTTTTTGTTATTCCATTCCTCTCATGTCCAACTACTTGTTTTACCCCCATCTACAAGACTGTTTGGGGTCCTTTATATACGAGAGAGCTGTAGAGATGGTATTCAAGTTTTATTTTAGTTATGGAAATGTATCTGTATTTATTCAGTCATTTTGGTCAATGGACTGATATGTTGGAGTTGGTTGAGAGAATCCATTAATAAATAAGGATCCTCATATTTTCTTATTTTCTGTAAGTTACAATATCTCATCGTTATAGATTTTGTATATCAGAGGTTTTATATTCTACAACCTTTTTGGAGCATGGTATAAATTAGTGCCTGGCGAGGGGCTTTTGGGATTTCATAAATAGAAATAAATTAGATAAGATAGCAATGTGTGATATATTGAAATGATGAACCGGAACAATTTTTGGATAAATTTTAATATTTTAAAAATATTTAATTTATTCAAGTTATTTATAATAAATTATATGATTCAAAAATAATTCATGATGATAATTTTTAAAAATTGGATTGATTATTTTTTTTACAATAAAAAAACTGAAAATTTATCGGCAATTTTTAAAAATGTTGAACTATTTTTAGAATACCTCCTGGATTTATATTTGGTCATTTGGACCAATTGAATAGCCGAGCACGATAAGATAACGTTATCTCTTATCATCGCAGATACTAATTTGATTTTTGCTCATTCCCGAGATTTATTAGAACAAATACTTTGACTTTATCTTTTATCATTGCAGATTTTAATTTGATTCAAACTCACTTTCGAAATTTATTTTAACAAATATTCATTTACGAGATATATAAACTTAATTTTTTTTAAAAAGGTGAAAACTTAATTTCATGTTTTCCAGTTATAATTTTACAAATGTACGGTCTATTTAAGTCGGTAAATTCGAAAACTTACATATGTTATGATTTATATCATCTATTTCAGCCTTAATCATAGATTAATACGTGTTGATTTATATTGTCCATTTGACTTGTAAAGATCGAAAACTTATAAATGTTAAGTACACGGAAAACAAAGTAAGAACTAACAAAAAAGAAAAAAAAGAAAGTACGAAGAAAGAAAAAAAAGAAAGTAAGAAGAAATAATAGTCTATAGAAATAATAATCTGATAAAAGGAAATGTTATGAGGGACTCGCCACGGGTGTCCCAGCTGGTTGAGACCGTGACTTACGGGCTTACTACTTAAAGGTCACAGGTTCGATTCCACTGGGAGGCACGGAAGTAAGTGGACTGCCATGCTCGGTGGGTACGAGTGTGCTAGCAGTCCTCCGGATTAGTCGAGGTGCGCGAAAACTGGCCAGGACACCAGATTATCAAAAAAAAAATAATAATAATAAAAATAAAAGAAATGTTATGAGGGGTTAAAAGAAATGTATTGATGCTGAGTAAACACTAAACACAAGTGTGGTCTTCCGTTCACTAATTGATAGTCAGGATGTACTTTAGGTTAGTTACTTTAGGGTCCGTTTGGCAAAACTGCTTTCTACTTATAAGTAACTTATTTTTTTTTAAAATTTTATATTTTTGAATTTTTTTTCAAATATAAATATTTATTATAAGAATTGAAAATCAGATCTTAT
>PHNY01086142.1:362-23308 GCA_003724115.2 Anethum foeniculum
AAGAACTTATAATAAGAGAGGTAATAGTTGTATTAATATTAGACATGTCAATTCAGATAATCGGTTTAGTTTCGAATCAATTTCGATTACATTATAATTAGATACAATTCAGAGTAGGTCGAATTATATTCATTTTAGGTCTAATTTCGATTTTGCATGAATTCGATTGGTTTTAGGTTATAATCAGATTCAATATTTTGAATAATTTTATGTTCGAGTAATTCCCGGAGTAGATCAAACCGGTTATCAGACCTTTATTAAATTTGATTTTGTTGAATAAATTTGAGTTCGGATCGGATTGATTCGGATTTAGTTGGATTTAGAATTTAAAAGTGGATCTTGGTTCTATAGTTTTCAGTTCAATTTTTTGACTTTAGATTTACTTTGCCACGCAGCCCATATCAAATTGATATAGAGTTTTT
Organism: Anethum foeniculum; assembly: GCA_003724115.2. Classification (NCBI taxonomy): domain Eukaryota; kingdom Viridiplantae; phylum Streptophyta; class Magnoliopsida; order Apiales; family Apiaceae; genus Anethum; species Anethum foeniculum. Next base: position 785 of record PHNY01086142.1, read on the forward strand.
CGAAATCTATTTAGGTTTTTAACTAATATATAATAAATATTTTAATAATTAATACATTTTTCCATTAACATATTTTGAATTAGTATATTCTCAATTTTTAATTAACATGCTCATATCTTAATTAATAATTAATACATTCTCAGTTTTTAGTAAATAGACTCCTAACATATAACTTCATTAATAAGAGGTGTTTGTGTTCTCAATAAATTATTATTATTATTATTATTATTATTATTATTATTATTATTATTATTATTATTATTATTATTATTATTATGAATTAAATTATTTTAGTATTATGTGGCAATGACATATAGAAGGGTGTCTTTGTTTTTAATGAAGATTGTACCATTAAGGGGTCGTTTGGTTCGAGTAATTCTGGAATTAGATATGAGTTTCATTCATTCCAACTTCATACCTGCTGTTTGTTTGAGAAAAATAATAATTTCATACTCATTCTTCAAACCCCCAGGTATGGGTTTTTCATACCCAAGGGAGGATGTGAGTATGGAGAAAGGGTATGAAGAATGAACTTTGTTTTACTATTTTCAATTCTTTTTATGCGATTTCATGCAAAATATAATACTTAAATAAATCATTTAATCAAAAATATATTAAATTAATAATTAAATTAATATTTCAAAATAATTATAATTAATAATGTAGAACTATTTTAAATCAAATATATTCATTCCAGCACTCAACCAAACACATGATATTAGAATTAATACCTCAACCCCATACCACCTTAACCCAATTCCTGATTCCAACCTCATACCACTATTTGAACCAAACGACCCCTAAGAGGTACTTGCTTTTGAAGATAATAATAATAATAATAATAATAATAATAATAATAATAATAATAATAATAATAATAATATAAATTAAATTAGTTTAGTATTTTTAGTGATGGTAATATAAATTATATATTATACAATTTGGAGAGGGTTCCTACTTTTACTTTTAATAAAAAGTAAAGATTAGTTATGTTAATTAATAATAATAATAATAATTATTATTATATCAATTAAATTAATTTAATATATTTAGTGGCATATCGCAGTATACATAATATGAATTAAATTAGTTTAGCATTTTCAGCGACATTAATATAAATTATATATTATACTATTTGGAGGGGTTCCTACTTATACTTTTAATAAAGAGTAAAGATTAGTTATGTTAATTAATAATTATAATAATAACTATTATTATTATATCAATTAAATTAATTTAATATATTTAATGGCATACCGCGGTATACATGGCATACCATACTATTTAGAGGGGGTTTCTGCTTTTAATAAAGAGTATAGATTATTAAGTAACCAGTTGCTCTAAAATGTTAAGGTGTCAGAGTAAGGCCCGAACATGATCTTATACCACAACATATATTATTTAACACTCCCCTCAATCGTACGATACGTTCACTACGATTGAAAACAATAAATATAACTTACAAAGTACCAATACCAACACTAACAACAAATATTCAAATTAAATAAATGATATTCAAATTAAATAAATGGGGGGGAGAACTCGAACCTGAGTCCCTTCCTAAACCGAGCTATGATATTATGTTAAGAACCGGCCCAACTGAAGAATGCCCAAACAGATCTTATACCACAACATATATTATTTAACATATATAACCTGTGCATATGATTATAAAATTATTAAAATGTAGTTATTTATACATGATGAGATCCTAACACAATAACGAATCTTTCATAAGTTATACTATATTAGTAGGTGGGTCCTGACAACAGCATGTCAGGGAACGTTTATTTAACCCACTGCATCAGGGGCGTCGCATCTATATTTTAAGGACTCATATTTAAGAATTATTTTTACCGATCTACAATAATTTTCAGCGGATCAGAAATTCTCCTTTTCCGCAAAAAATTTATGCGAAAAAAGAAAAATTCCGTTCCGTGAAAAATTAGCTGACCCTATAATTTTTTTTTTATCCAAATTCTTAAAATACAAATCTAATGATTCTGAAATAATGTTTTAGATAAGGCTTTCCTAACATACTGGCGTCAAGGAATAAGACCGATATCACGGGTTTAATTTCCCCTCCGTTTAATAATTTGTACAGTTTTTTGTGATTATTTTGTATCAAAAATCTGTGTACAGTAAAGATAAAATACTACTCTATCATTAAAGATGTATAATCGTTCAATATTTATATAGGCACGTTGGATAGATGTATGAGCGGTTTAATTAGCCATTTATCTCTCTAACTTTAAAAGTGAATAGATTCTCCATAAAAATCAGTAATATTCCTAAACTAGAAGACTTAATTTTATTACTAATAACTAGAAAATTGTTATGGATAGGGAAAGTGGGTTAAGCTTTAAACTTGCTCGAGGCATGTATCCCAAACATAATTTATTTATGGAGTATCTAACATTTACATTAAACAAACGCCAAAACATGTAAATTGATCTTGAAGCCACAGATAAACCATCTTAGAGCAAGTTCAAGAGTGCCTTAAATTCATGTCTTAAACTAGAATTTAAGGCATTTTGTACAAATGGGTGTTTCAAAAGGGTCTTAGTGATGCCTTAAAACACTAGGACATCCAACAATGCCTCATTTTTAAGGCATGAATAGACAATGCCCTATTTCATTTCTATTAATAAAAAATTTAGTTCCCTCCTTTTTTACCCATCATTTCTCTCTCATCTTTTTCTTCACTCCAATTGTAATTCAAATATAATATTATTTTAATAATAAGACATAATTATAAGACATGTTGTTGGAGTTGATATACAAAAGTTTTGTCCTAGATCACTAGAACACTATATTTTATTATATTTATAAGTCTTATAGTAGGACACTATTGGACTTGCTCTTAGACAATAGTTATTGTTAATCAAGAAAGATTATTGTAATTAGCAAGTAAACTTGTGGCGCCGCAGGTGTTCCAGTCATATCATACAAATTGCAAACTACGCATGTATGGCTTTATCAATAGATTCTTCGCATAGATAAGATTATCAAGACATAATCTCTGTGGAAAACTACTAATGGTGTTCCCATTTTCTAATAATATTAGTAAGTACCAAGATTTAGTGTCCGTTTGAGAAATCTTAAAATAAGTAATTTATGACTTAAAATGAATAAATGACTTATAAGTGGTAAGTAAATAAACACTTATAAGTTATATAAGTGTTTGATATATGTCAGAATTTTTTTTACTTAAATGAACTAAAATAAATAATTTTTAAATATAATTATCTTAGTTCGTGAATTATAAGTTGAATTAACATTTTAAAAAATATATTTAAAAACTAAAGTTAATAAAAAAGTAAAAAATCAAAATGAATTGAGAAAAAGTACGTCGTTACCAGCATTCAACTTATCAGCTTATAAATTGTAAATTTGACTTATAAGTCGGGATAACAAACACTCGTCGATAAGTACTTACGAACTTATAAATCAATACGCCAACTTAACAGAAAAAACAAATGGGGCCTTAATATTAATCTTCTCTAAGTGGGATGTCCACACTTCTATTTGTTATATTGTAGGTTAACCAATTGATTACCAAGGGGGTCGCCACCACTACTGTGAACTGCTTTTGTGGCTGCTGTCACTTCTCAAACAACTTTCATTTTTTCTAAAGCATCAAAATTTTAAAATTGAAAGTTGAGATGGGAGTTTAATGTTGTTGAAATTGGTCATTTTTTAACTGTCCCGAGTGAAAATTGAAAAAAAATATTATTCTAGAGACTGTTCATCCTGAATTAAGATCGATCGTAGTTATTAATTTATAATGTATTAATTTACGGAGGTTTTACTGTACTATACATATTATGGAAGGAAAGAATATCATTTGAGGGGGTAGGGCCAAATTTATATATGCATCTATGTAACTTGTAAAGAAATGTTTTCTCTTTTGTAAAGTATTTTTAAAATAAATAAAGAAAGCACCATGGTGCTGTTGGAATCTAAAGGAACAACAGGAACTGTTGAGGAAAGCAAAGAATAAAAAGATAGAAAAAGGAGGTTAATTGGAGATTAGGATATGTTATATGCTTAAATGAAAAGATTACTTCTAGATAGCCTTAATTTTAATAGAAGATCTTTTGATTGGAAAACTTGTACTCTGCATATACTGTAGTTTGTGTTGATTTAGTGCAAAGGAACCAAACAAATTCGATTCTTCTTTTTAATGTGAAAAATCATAAAGTATATAGGATATAGCTCGGAGAGGATGAGTCGGTGAAGGAACCAGAATCACAAAGCAGTTGGAACAAAAATGAATTATCATTAATTTTTAGAGTTTATATGAGATTTTAAGTAAAATTTCTATCAACTTTTAACTGAAATTCGTGATTTTATTAAAATATTCTTACTAAAATTTTTAATTTAGCTTGAACTTCCACCTAAATTAACTTCTCTTACTCTCTGATTATTTTAAGTTATGGATGCACGAAAATATTAATTTGCAATGGGGATTCCAATTCCTCATCAGCAGATTGAGTACCTAGTTAAACTCAATTTCCACAAATTTACCTTTATATATTTGGCATTATATAGACTTTACCTTTATATATTTGGCATTATATAGACTTTTAGTTAGTATTATTGATGGCACTAACATGCAAATAATTAATCCCTCAGTCAATGTGTAAGTAATCTGGTGCAAAAATACATTGTGCAGTTAAGAATTTGCACATCCTTCATTAGAACTGAGGCATAATGAAGGAGGAAATTCCGGAAAATGAACCGAGTAAACTACGAAATGTTTGTCATTTCACTTTCATATATCATTATTTTAACACCCCTTCTGAAGCTAGTGAGTGAAATTAAAAGGAAGCTCCCAGCCTGTCCTTATTAATTTGAAGAAAATGCACTTGAAGGATTTAGGTAAAGATGTAGCAGACCTACCTTGTATGTGACATTCAATTTCAAACATGCGTGCAGGTTTTTTAAGCCAGGATCGACCTTAAGCCGGAAATATCAAACAAAGAACTTCACACGTAGTCACTGCGAGTTTTAGATATGTGATTTGAAATGCTTAAACAGGACTTCTGTATGAATCAAGTTTTAATATAATGGGAGTTTTGAGATTAACTTGCTTATTCAAGAATAGAACTCAAGCCAAAATATTGTTAGTTGGACGCAGTGACGGAAACAAGATTGAATATGACGGTGGACTCAAATATTGAACAAGAACTATTTAAAACCGTAATAAAAGTTGTAAACTCAAAGAAATACACAATTAATCTTTGATTGCCGACAGTTGGACTGTTTTTACTAAGAAATAATGGATGATAACTGAATTTTGCGATTTACCGAAAGTGATTAAGTAGTTCGTGACTAAATATATCATGAAGAGATGATTCTTTTCATTTCATTCTCAAAAAATATATTTACATTCCCGATTGATGTGATCATGTGAAACTACGAAACAAACAAATCACCTAAAAAGATCTGGATCCGCTAGCTATATCAATCAAATAGATTAAAAGCCGATTATTCAAGGAGCTGTCCGATCCCTGGCTTCATTGTTCACCATGTTAGTACTCATCTGTACCTGATCAAAAGAACTTTCAGGAATCACTGAATCATCCTTCGATTTTTCTGACGATAACGTCCCGTCACTGCTGCAACTACTGTTGCTATCACTAGTAGTGCTACCAAACGACGATGTCCTGCTGGTGCTGGATTTGGGTGTGGCCAAGTATGTTGGCTTTTCTTGTCCAGCCATTATTACGAGAAACTTTTCTTCCAAAACAGGAGCTGGTTTAAGGTCCCCAGCATCATCACAGCCAGCCTCTAAGTCTCTTTCGGCTGCGCCTTCTTCGTTCTCGAGAGATCCGGAGAGCTTCCAGTAAGAGCAAGCTAGTATTAGGAGAGCGAAAGCAATTAGGCCCAACATGGCTGCCAAACCTCCAAACAAGTATGGTACTGGCGAGTGCCATGGTGATTTTTGTACTGGCATCGTTAAGGGTGCATTTGCTACTGCTGTCATCTTTGATTATGAATATGTATAATTGGATTCTGAGAAGCTAACTAGATTGCGAGAGAGAGATAGAGCAAGAGATTTAGCAGGTGCATAAAGATGGCGGATTAAGTGAGGAATGTAAGCTGTTATTTATAGGAAAAACAAAGTACATATCAATTAACATAACTAATTAACTTAATTAGGGTGGGTGTATTTTTATATGTCGTCATATGCATGAGAAATGGGGCCTACGTATAGCACTAATTTTACATAGTTGCATATCCACAACAGGCGTTTATTACATCATAACATATTTTGATATCAAAATATTGATCATCTGCGGCCAGCGTTTATTACATCATAATATATTTTGATTGAATATTAACCATAAGGTACAATTATGTTAAGAGTACCAAATTTGATATGACGTTAATGATGTGACACCATAAAATATAGAATATTTTTATAAGTTGATATCCCTCTTAATTTTGTATATCTAACATTTTTTCATTAAGTATTGTTTATGTTTTAACAACTATTTTTCAGGAACCCTCACGGCCATACCCAATCATATGTAATGATGAAATCCAACCTTAGTACACAGATGAAACGCACTGAGAAAAAGAAGCAAAAATAAGTTGAAACTGTTTACTAGCATTATTGCAGTTATGATGTTTAAAGGAGAGAAATGCAAGTACGGTGGGACGCTTTTAAAACGTCACAGAGGTTTAAGGGATAGTGCATACAGTTCATAGTTTACATATGGACAAGTTGCGTGAAACAAAGCCAATAGGACACGGTGGGGTTAGAATCGGAACTGGACAATGTATGCTTTGCTTTTTCCAGAAAATGATAGTACTGGCATGTTTTTTGGATTAGAAGTAGAGATGCTATGTTATGTCATTGAATTCATTTTTCAAAATGTTCATAGTTTTGTTTCTGAAAACATACATTCGTTTTAATAAACATGGTTTAGTGATCAGAACCTTCATTTGATTAGATTATTTGTCGCGAGCGTTGAATAGTCTAAAATTTTATTTGAATTTTTAGTATTTAGTTACTTAATATGATATCAGAGCTAGAATGTTTAGTACTCCCTCGATCCCAATTTATATGTGTTGTTTGATTTTTTGCGGTCAAGTTGACTCAACTTTAACCGTAAATTAAAAATTGTATTTTCATTATTTTGAAAAACCGAAAAATATATATATTAAAGTATATTAGATATACTTTCTAATGATATAAATTTTATAATTATTTTTGATTATATACGATATAAAATTTTCGGTCAAAATTTGATCAATTTAACCGCAAAAAGTCAAACAAAACAGGTAACTGGGACAGAGGGAGTATTTAGTTACTTAACGTAGTACCAGAGCTGAATAATAATTATAACACTGAGTCTGGTTCATTTTATTTATAAAAACTTTGCAACTTAACAAAAGAAATGTTAGCTTGCTATTTGACGTCGGAAACAGACTACGAGGCCACTTGGATAACAAATGAATGAAACATTTGTTACAAGAGAACGGTTTTAAGCTGATGGGTACAGCGTACACTTGAATCGCGATTCTGTTGTAACCAATCCTAAAAAGGTCAAGTAAAATTATAAAAAGAAAATCAAACAAGTTTGATATATATATAGCTTATTGACAGAGTGAAAAATGGGATCATATTTATATTACACATTCTTTTAAAAAGCAAAATGGTTTCATTAATCAACGATAAACTTCACACAAAAGAGTTTCCAACAAAGAATGAGGAAGGTACGCAGCAATTGAGCGCATAAGTTAGTCTAGCCCTATGATACGATGAGCTGCTTTATTTGTTTGTTTTCTAAAATTAACCGGGGTATTTTCTATATTACGTGGACTCTTCTATTTTTCTAAAATATATCTATATTATCTCCACTCTTTTATTTTTCTCAAATATTAGTATCCGAGATATCTCTAAATATGGATATAAATACATGAACATCTATTTTAGGTCAAAAATATATATAAAAAAAAAATTTAAATATCGAGTCCAACACTGAAAACGTATTAATATAAGACATTTTTAACCATGTTCAAGTAATATAAGATAGATATGGGTTAAGTATCAAGAAGTTGACTGACTAAGTCCAGAAAACTCAAGTAGGCCACTCATTGTAAATTTGACTCAAACTGATCATCAATTAACTTAATTTGATCAATCGAAAATTGAAATTACTTAAAATTGAAAAATGGTAACATGGGTGGATAGATCTCGTTTCGTACTTCAATATGATTATTAAAACTTGCTATTTGGCTTAAGAAATCATGATGAAATCTGACTTTGATTCTTCCATTTTTGAGATTTCGAAGAATCAAAGTCAGATTTTATCATGATTATTAAGCCAAATAACAAGTTTTAGTAATCATGTTGAAGCCCAAAACGAACTATACCCATCTATGTTACCATTTTTTGATTTTGAATAATTTCAGTTTTTGAATGATCAAATTAAGTTAATTAATGACCAATTCGAGTCAAATTTACAATGAGTTTGACCTACTTGAGTTTTTTGGAGGCAGTCAGTCATTTACTGATATTTAACCCTATAAGATGTTATCTCTTAGTTGGATCAGAAATATTCAGAGTACAAAATATATAGCGTCTTTAAAATCTCCCATGTTTATTGGATTAAAAGTAGTGATGCTATGTTATGTCATTAAATTCATTTTTCAAAATGTTCATAGTTTTGTTTGTGAAACATACATTCGTTTTAATAAACATGGTTTAGTGAAAGATGGATAAGGCCAAATCAGAACCTTCATTTGATTAGATTTTCTTATACGAGTGTTGAATAATATAAGATTTTGTTCGGACTTTTAGTATTTAGTTACATGCTTATAGCATGGTATCAGAGTTGGATTATCACCTGAGTCTAGTTCGTCATATTTATAAAAACTGTGAAACTTAACAAAAGAGTACTACATCCGTCCCTCTCATTTTTTTACAGTTTTTTTTCAATGTTTGGCACGCATTTTAAGGCTACTATAAAATATAGTTCTATAATTTATTTTTTAAATTTTCTTTTTTTTGTATAAAAATTTAAACATTCTATTTTTATTTAGAAGAGAAAAAATTTTAAAAAAAAATTAGAAAACAACACTTTATAGGAGCCTTAAAATGCGTGCCAAGTCTCCATCCCCCAATGTAAAGAATTTATGTTAGTACAACGTAAACTTGAATCGCGATTCTGTTGTAACCAATCCTATAAAGGTTAAGTAAAATTTTAAAAAGAAAATCAAACAAGATTGATATATATTGCTCAATGACCGAGTAAAATGACCCAATTTTATAAAATTTCGCGCTTAATGTGTGCTCATGGGCACATGGTAAAAAAACACTTATACCATATATTCTTTTGAAATTTACAAACTGATTCCATTAATCAACGAGAAACTTCACACCAAAGAGTTTCCAACAAAGAATGAGGAAGGTACGCAGCAACTTAGCGCCATTCAACATATGAACTGATTTATTTGATTGTTTTCTAACAAAGTTAAATGTGATAAATCTATCATATCCCTGACTTTTCTATTTCCTCAACTATTCCAGAACATGCGTATGAACATATGGATTTCTATTTTAGATTAAAAAAATATTTAAAAAAATTTCCCGAATAATGTGACGTGATACTTGGCGAATTTTAGTTCATGAGCGCATATGTATGCACGCGGGGTTACATATTATTATTAAAAAATTATCCATTATACAAATTACACATAAATATTTAGGAACCGTTTTAGAAGTCCATCCGGGATATCTAGCATTTTTCATTGATTTATATGAGAGCTTTACGACCTGACCGAAAAAGTAAGACGTTTCAACTGGACCACTACCAGCTTGCACAAACATCATCGCTCAACGTACACGCCAAGGACAATCACAGTACATCCTTCCCACTCCAAATTCATTAACAATTTTCCCGTATATACGCACGACACCTCGCATAATATTTACTTCCTCCGTCCCATCGAATTATAGGATTGGGCAAGAAAAAATGTGATTTAATGATAAAAAATAAGTAAAGTGGATAAAGTGATGGGGTCAATCAATATTTAATATATAAAGTGAGTGTAGTGTAAGAAAGTAGTTGATGTAATTAATTTTTATATAATCGAGTAAAATTTTTACTATTTTTAGTAACTTTTGAAATATAGAGAAATGAACGAGACATCTAAAAAAAAGTGTGTAGAAATGAAAGGGACGGAGAGAGTATGATTCATATTACTTCCTCCGTTTCAAAATACATGTCTACTTTAGTGAAAAAAATTAATATATATATATATATATTGAAGGGAGCGGGTGCAGGGAGTACACATTGCCCTATGGTACGGGGATAGGGGTTGAAAATAAATTCCCACGAAAAATGAGGCGAGGATTGGGCAAATATTTTTTATGTGGGACAGAGTACAGGATTTGAGATCCCCGCCCCATTTTTAACGCTGAGCAATATTAGTCTAAAGATATTCATCATCTGAGGCCAATACCGTACAGTTTACAATTTCGGACGCAACTTCTAACACCACATAAAATTAAAATAATTAAGTGCAACCAAATCCCACTAACTATAATTTATCATTTTTTAGGCATATATGCTAATTGCAATTAGCAATGCTAATCTCCTTTTCTATTTTAATTCATCACTGCCTATGAGCCTATCCATTGTTTCTGTATGGTACTTGACGTATAATTGCTTTAGTTCTGAAGGTGACGGGTAACCAATTAGCCTTCAAAATTAGAATTTTTTTTTGGTTTGATATTACTAATAGGAAATTTATTAATGGATGCTAGTGAAACGTGATTAAGTAGCCTGAGTATAGAGTATTATATACTAGGTGAACTATAGTTTTTTTAGAGTTATATATTACAAATTATCAAAAAATACTATTTTTAATATATTCTCCAATTTCACTATCTTCTTAAAATATTTGTAAAAATACAGTTTGTAACCAAAAGAAACCAGATGCAACTTTTTTTACGTTTTTCTGAAAAATAATTGAAGTTAGCACCCAGTCGTAAAGTCGTATTTTTGTAAAATATAATAATTAAAGAGTCATAGTTTTGCAAAATAAAAAGTAAAAAAAAAACATATTACAATAATAAATAAAAAATTGAATTTTTAAAAAACCTCTGTATTATATCATCTCTTTGCAATTCTTTCAATATATAAAAGGGTCCAGTCTTTTTTTTTTTTTAATTATTTATAAATGCATACATCAGAAGTTGAATTACTGAACTCCCGCCAGAACTCCCGCTAGGGAAACAAGAGTTCGACTAATACATGAACCTTTTGTTGGTAAAAGTCCGGTCTTAAATATCAATGATTTAGGGAACATGCAAAATTTTGATATAATAATACATGCAAATTCACCTTCAGGGCAACAGATAAGTAAATTAGAAGTCATCTTATGTCACATTAGTGAAGTAATTAATTGCTAAACTTGTGGCTCCGCAGTTGTATTTAGTCATATCATAAAAGATTAGAAATCTCGAATATATGGATAATCAAATGTGGCTTCATAAATAGATTCTGCACCTAGATAAGGTTAGATATGAGATCAGAAAACACAATCTTTGTGGAAATCTACTCGGAGCACATATATAGAAGCAAGTACTGAGATTTAATAATAATTTTCTCTGCAGTGGGATGTCCACAACTCTGTTTGTTTTCTTGTAGCTTAGCAAATTGATTAGTAAGGGGGCTGCCACCACTAGTTGCTGCTTTTGTGGTTGCTGTCATTTCTCAAACAACTTTCATATTTTCTAATCTTCATTGTGAATCTACTGATTAGTTAAATTACAGAGTAAGGATAGAGATGGGAGTCTGGAGATCAGTGTTATGAACTTATGATTGCTAATTTTGTGTTTTTTTTTTTTTTTTGACACTAATATGGTTTATAGCCTTACAAATGAATATCTGTTCTCAGAAATTCTCACGGTGAACCCAGGACCTGGGACGACAGAGGATAAGCCCTTAATCACTTGGGCTATCCAATCGTATTATAATTTTGTGTTAATATCATATTATAATGAAGATATTTTGTAATCAGGTGGATTAGAGGTAATTCTATGTTCGGTGGTAAGGGTCCCTGAATGGTGTCATTTAAGGTGGTAGGGCTGGCTTAACCAATAGATACAATATGTGAGGATAGATGGTTTGAACAAACGTTTGATGTCATCAAACAAGTTTAACCCGGATATTAGACGTAACAATATAAAATACTAAAAAGTACTTTTCTTGTTCCTCTTATTTCTTTACATCTTATAGATATTTCTTTAGAGTGTTCGACACGTATTTTAAGATACATACTATAAAGTATAGTTATGTGACTTTTTATTACAATTTTATATTTTTAAATAAAAATTGGATGTTTTAATTTTTTATTCAGAAAAGTAAAATTTTAAAAATAAATTACAGAACTATACTTTATGGGCACAATTAAGATGCGTGCCGCATACTCTCTCCAAAATGTAAAAAAAATTAGAGGATTTTGTGTGTGTTTAGTGTGTGATGTGTGATTTCTATCAGCGAAATTTTTTGTGCATGCAAAGATTCTATCATAATTATTGAAAATTATTGAAAAACCGTTAAAAATTTGTCACCTTTATTGTGTGTTCGTCAACACATCACAGAAAAATCGTTTTAATTTAACCTGCTTCTCCAATAAGGTTTGTTGTAACAAATAATTGTAAGAAACCGGGACCTGAAATTTTGTGAGCATTGCATCTAACTTAACTGCGAGGCAATATCTTTCTTTTGTTAAAGTATTTTACTTAAAGAAAGCACCAAAGGGATGTTGGAATTTAAAGAAACAACAAAGAACAATCGACGAAAGCAAAGAATAAGAGAGAGAAAAAGGAGATTTGAATTTAAGATATGTTTGTTCCATGCTTATACATGAGTTTAGGATGTGTTCTATGCTTAGGTACTAATTACTTCTAGGCTCTAGCCTCTTAGCTAGCCTTATTCCTTTTAGGATATTATTAGTACAGTAATAACATTGCTATAATCCGTAGTATTAAACTAATCCAAAGAGGTAATCATAAGATAAATTACTACGAGTAAACAGAGAAAAAGCAACTAGGATCCATATTTCACACCTGTTGGTTGAGCAGGTAAACTTAATTAATTTCTAATACTTAACTGGCTCTTGTGAATTGGATATAGTCGTTAGCATCCATTACAGTACTGGTAGTAAGTATTGTTGATGGCAACATGTAACTAACCAGTCGACGATGTAGACTATACAAAGTAATAGGAATCATAGGGTATTCAGTAGCGGATAAAACTAATAAATAAAATTTTGAAAATTTTGGCCGAAAATGTAAGGAGGTGTTTATGCAACTTGTGTTATGCAGCATCATAGTCCTCAAGAGTGAGAATTTGTTGATTTGATCTCCAAAAATCATTAGTTAGCCCTATTAGTTGCTGTGATTCTGAAATTGACTCGGTTCAATTTGAAAGGGCCTTCCAATCAGATCTCAGGGAGGAGCAGAACCCTGATATATATTGATATTGTAAAAGGTAGTAATTATAATTATTAGTTGGGAGACTAGCGATTTTGAAATATCATTAGACTAGTGATGGTGGGGTGGCGAAAGAGACCATATAATAATTATCCTTAAGGTGTTTGATGACGAACATTACAATGATGGACAAGTATTGGACGGAAAATACGTTCTAAGTGGGGTGGATGGCTTTGATGTAATATGTAAGTGCACAATGCAAATGTCGCAACTAGGCTATCAGATATCGATCTCGATATAAAATCTGTTTCGATATTTCAACAGGATCACACAAGACATCCTGGTATAAAACCCATTTGGAGTCGACTTCAACACCTATAGCACGAACCAGCGCCCACCATTGAACGAAAAACGACCATGAAAGAACTACAAACCACACCTACCCAGAAACTACCACAATATTTTATCGCTCGCCAGGAAGCCTCAACCACTACAAACTTTTAAAACGGGGAGGATTGTGTAGCAATTTCGTGTCTTTTTCTATTTCTTTATTCTAATAAACGAAAGCTAGATAGGGAAAGGTATGATGATTGAGGTCATGAGTGAAAATAAGTGTCAATGATCTGTCAAACTTTATTCTGTTTCTTCTTGTTGTCTTCCGTATTGTTGTTTGTTCAAGAGCTAGCGAGCAGCCAATGATGATATCAACACTATTGATATTGTCGCACTATAATCCAAGTTGGGTGTGAAAACCTAGACTATATATTCCTATGGATATTATCTCCTTGGTTTGCAGCATATATTTGCATCATTGTGTCTCCCGTACCCTACTTACATGCGTACATGACTCTCCACTAACTAAAGAAAAGATATGATGTGAGATGTGGAGCCTCTATCTCTCTCTTTAGCTCGTCTGCTGCTTGTTTTTACAGCTTGAAGCATGAGAATATATGTTAATTCGTATATCAATCTTGATATATGGTAAAGTGATGATAGGAAATGAGAAATCAATGGTCACTAAGAACAGGTGTTTGAGGATAAATTAGCTGGGAAATCATGAGCTATCACATTCAGTTTTGGTAGTTTCTTAGACCTAACAGTATTCATATCAAACAAACCCACAGTATACTAGCTTGCTAGGGCCTGGGCTGGCTAGCTAATACTCCTGGTTTCTTCGAAATTATCCAAAAGCTCAAAAATAAAGAAGAAATGAATATATGACATAAGGTCACCGACACAGACAGGAAGACATAGGTATCGGAGAATAAAGGACTCTCTAGTCCCTACTGATCCTACCTCAGTAATTCTACAATCATAGACCAAGAATCTGTGCAAGTGTTCATCATACGAATGATCAATATCATAGAAAGGAAAATAGCATTTCCACAACCCAGTGCCCCTGAAGCGATTTACGAATTCGGCTTATAAAGTTACCACACAGATGGCTTAAGGTATTCCAACTTGTTTTGCTCTAAATACAGTAACTGCAGTTGTGGAGACACTTGCTAAGAAGAATTAGATAAATATCTTTGAAGTCCCACACAGAAAAATAAGACACCGAGTTTTAAAAGAAATAGGTGTTACTCTACATGCAATAATAGTTATAAACTCAAAGGAGAACATTTTAAGGTGGTGTGCAAAAATTAGCAAAAAGGGGTACATGAGGGAAAACTAGAACATAAGTTTCCTATAATAAAAAAACCAAAGCAATTGTATAACTTGCTCCGCACACCATAAATTTTCATATTTATTCATTCTGCTGAAACCGCAAGTAATTGCTTTGATTCACTAAGACACATAATTTTGATATAGCTTGAACTAAATTTTTTATTCACATAATTGACACATTCTGGAGATGATACTTTATATATCCATGTGATATCTTATGGTTCATCCAAATTAAGCCAAAAAGTCGATGCAACGATTACTTTACAATATATATTAAAAAAGGAAGCAACGGAACGAATCTTTGCATGTCCATCAAAAAACTCTGTATTCATATGCTTGCAAAGAACCCCAGAGCAAGTAAAGGCTTATAAGTATATGATACAAGTATTTTAGTTGACTGCAAGTTGAAGGATCGAGACATGACACAACATCATTTTCCAATATAACTGAAGAACGGAACAGGGCAATATAGCAGAACAAGGATAGATATTTGGACTTAATTAATCCCACTCTCAGCGTGCAAAGAACCCCAGAGAGAGTAAAAAGAGAGCAAGACTTTATTAGTAAATCATACAAGTATTTCAGTTGACTGAAAGCTAAAGGATGAGACATAACACAACCTCAATTTTCCAATATAACTTAACGAACAGGGCAATCTAGCAAAAGGATAGATATTTGAATTCAATTAATCTCAATGAAAGCATGTGGTGGGGGTAGAGTTAAGTAGGTTGCGAGTAATTAGTGAGGATTTGCTTTCCAGAGACATGATATACTCCTGGGTTTCTTGACGGTTGCACCATTATAAACTTGTATTCGTGTGGGTATCGGCATGTGTGCCCTTCCTCAATCACTACAAACCACACAGACTAGGTACAAACAAAACCTCAACCAACCTGAGGGTTGGTAGTTTCAGATTATCCACTTTGCTTCTTTTTCTACATTTTCTACATTTATATGTATATTGATGCCGAACAAGGAATAATTAAATCATTTTGTATATATTTTACATTATTAGTTAGATATAAAAGTAATTACAATTGATTAGGCAGTTTAGTTACATTAAATATATTTATTAGGAAGATTCTAGATTATCCTATTAGTATAATAGAAGGATTTGTTTCTTTTATGGTAGTAAATATTTACAAGGACTTGGTTTTGTTAGGAAATTGCTTGGTTCCCAAGTCCCAAGTAATTAATTATCTATATAAAACGTGTAATCTTTCAATATTAGAGAGATGAATATGAATTTATTTTATTAGATAAATCTTTACGATTTAATTGTGACTCCATCGATTCTCTGAGGAGATAGGTATTCTATAACCTGTTTTAACCCTTCCCTACCCGTCCTACATCACATATGCAAATCAGGTTTACACTATATATGCAATGAACACTACTTACATCTTTGATTTCAAAACCCAGCCACTCCAGAGGAAAAACCTTAGTGCCAGAAGAGCATTTGGCCCAACCCGGCCCGAACAACATTATTATTATTTTTTTTTCGTTGAAGGTCAATCGCAGAAATATGGATACACACACCCTGCCCCAACGGGGTTCAAACCCACAACCTATTTTTACAAATATAAGAGTGGTATTGCAGATCCTGAACGCATTACTTACAGCCCCAAGTTAATATAAAAAGGGAAATAACATAAGAGAAGAATAAAGGAAATAAGCTGACCAGCCATCTCTCGTCTGAGATTTTTTAAGGGAAAAGAGAAAGTGAGATTTTGTAAGGGAAGAGAGAAAGTTGGGACGAGAAATAACAATTTCTAAAGATTAGATCAGACCAGAAAAGGTATTTGTGGAAATTTCAGAAGATTTATTTATTATTATTATTTTTTCATTTCCCACCAAATCTTTCGGAGAAGATTATTTGATGAGAAAAACTGAAAGAATTTTCTCTCTTCTCCATATATCTTCTCTCGTTAAAAATTACTTAATAACACACTGAATAAAAATTAGTTTATCTTTTCTTTTCTCTGAAAATTGTCACTTGATACACACTATTAAGCTACACATCACTTCGTCCAAATACATAATTGTCCAACTATAACAACAAACTTGGCATATAGTGCTGATATCCCCATCTTGGGGTTCTGCACTACATATAACCAAAAGCGAGAACTCATAACGACTGTAACACATGTTCGGAAAAACACATAAGAATTGTTTATCTTCCTAAAACCTAAATATCTAATTGCCTAGCATATACTGAATTTCTTTCCCCTATAACCAATTAACGGGACATGAGAAGGCATGTGTATGAAAAATATTTAAAATCAGTCATTCCAGCTTCAATGTAATTCATGGGTTTACTTCCAGTTATGATTACTTCATGATTGCGTGGTTTTATCATATCAACGTTCTAGCATGTCATGACAGGTTCCTAAAAAAGAATTTAGGCAAAAAAGGCACAACTATCATGAAAAAGTCAGGGCAACCCTTCCAAGTTCCAGCAGATCATTAAATTTTTCACAATATTTCCAGGGTAGTGCACATATATGCCAAATGAGTAGAGCGGGAGGAAAGAAGTAGGTAATATATCATTAAAATACAAAGCCATAATAGAAAACCCCTCATGTTTCTACCTCATGTATGAGAAAATCTGGATGATGTAAACAATTAAGCTAAAGGAGGGACGACGACAACCGTTCATACAGACGAAACATCTCATTTGATGACAAAGTAGAACTTTCCGAAAGATATCATTTACCCCTGTAGTGTACAAATAAAGATCTTAGTATCTGTAACATTATAAGATTTAGTCGGTAGTAGGGAAAAAAAGACTACTCACGTATTCATCATCAATGTGATGTTGTCTCCTTTAAGCAATATCCTCCCTGCACAAAAGTGCAAAAAACACTATATGAGCACATGGAAATATATAAATACTCAGGCAGAGCCCATCTTCCAGAAGGAAAAACTCTTTACTAAATTGGTTCAAGTTATTCTTAGAGAATTATATGTATACATCCTTGAGAAAAGCATGTTTTTACAGATTTTTATAAATATAAAGTAAATTAATACTTTGATATATTCCAAGACAATACTAACTATCAAACCTAAAAAGTTTTAGAATCTTCTGATTAACATTTCTGAAAATATGTTTTGCTCAAAATTACTTTTATGTTGCAGAAGGAGGCGACATAAACCAGAAGTGTAATTTTTGACAGTAATCAAAACTTAAGAAATGGTTATAACGAGACATACCAAGTGGTTTTCTGCTTTTCTTCTTGATACTAACTTCTTCAGCATCATCCAGGACTAGATTCATGTACTCGTCAAATCCCTGCAACGTCCAATCTCAGAATACATACACACACACAAATACATAGTATTGTAGTCACGAAATTTACTTCTATACAATCCCATACAAAATTAAACAGATAACCTTTACAAGAATAGGGTCTCTTGTATCGAAGTTTAGCATGCTGTCTTCTAAACAAATTGGCGTACAGTAATATACTTTATCATAGCACATTAATTTCCAGTCTGCAAGTATATCATGCAATCACAATTCACATATATAGACAGAGTGCTTCAGTTTGGAAAAAAAAAACTAAGGAGCAGATAATAGGCTCACTCAAGGAACGGTTGAGCATTTGCATTTTAATTGTGTAGCTTAATGTTGCAGTATTATCTTTGACATATAAGGTGTTTAAATATTTAACGTCCGAACTATTTTCCACCTTAGTATTTTGTAAACAATTTGAATTTATGATTTAGCAATTGGCTGAGAAGTATCTAAGGTATGTGTGTAACTAAACATCAAAGAGCTGAGCCTTCTCGGCTTTAATCATGCCAAGAGATGTCAGGTTGACTCTTTTCTTCATTGCAATGAGGAACACACCCATTTTCATCAATTTTTGTTCTTCTAATGGATTCTACTTAATACTACACTACAAGTGTATAGGAAAGGAGAAACTGAAAAATACAGGCTCTTATTAACTGAACATATTTCTACACCGTCGAGGACAATCAATCATGCTTCTGAATAATTTCAGGGAATCCCCACCTCTTTCTTTGCTTGTCAGAATGATAAACATGTTATGCAAACGAAAAGGGCACAAGAACGAAGATGAGGTCATTTATTCTAAAAACCTAAATTAAATAGCCTATACTTGGTCCTAAGATGAACAATTTTACAGCTTACATAACATGATAAACTAATGATATAAATACATTTACATCATCAAATAAAAGGGGGATTACTGTCACAAGAACATACTTAATAGAGGAAAGAAAAACCAAAATAATTTGTGTTGGAAGTGTAAATATGTCAGGATACTTCCCGAACAGTTCAGTGTTCGGTTCGAGAAAAGATTGGTTCAAACTTGGATCGGTATAAACCGAAACAAATTCCACCAAGATTTTAAGGTTCACTTCATAAATGAGCTAACAATAGAAAAGTTCATCTTGAGAGTCCGTAGTTCGTGAACAGACTCAGTAAGGAGGCTCGTGAATAAGGTCAATAAATGTACACATGAACGACTTCCATAATATGCTTGTAAACATTGTACATGAAAAAACTCGAAAACTAGCACATGGCTATGCTCTTAAATATAGGTTCGATTAATAAATAATTAAGTACAATATATTATTAATCTTAAATTTTAAATATTGTTGATTTTATTCTTATTAATATTAATATTAATTAAATTACTGTATATATAACATTGTAAAATATATGTAACATAAAATTTAAGTAGTAATGTAGTATAATATTGGAAATTATACTTATGTAAATTGTTTTCAATTTTAAATTTGGTTTCACAAAATTTTCTATAAGAGTGGATAAAATATACAAAGGAAATTCGTGAGTAATGTTCGTAAACACAAGGTCATGAAAAACTCACAAGACATGTTCACAAACTGTTTTCGTAAACAACATTTATTCTCTAAATGAATGGAACTCATACGAGACTTTTGGCTCGATCCAAGTTCAAGCTCGAGTTCAATAATTTATTTACCAAGTCAAACCTGAGCACTTGAGAGTTCTGCTCATTAACAGCCCTAAAAGTAACCGTAAGTTTTCGGACTTTGACCGTAATAAGCCATAAGCTTTAACTGTGCTCAAAATTTACTGTGTGATGAGAATTAATTAAAAAATAAATGCTAACAAATCCTCCTCATACGATTCACACCAATACCAGGCATTTGATTCATGTGTTTTTACGTAGCTCCTATAAAAAGCACGAATTAGAGGTAGATTTAAAATTAGAATCCTCCTCTCTCTAATTGCCCGAGCTAAAGCATAAAGGATCCTAACTAACTGCACTACTCAACAAATAATAGCACACTCATGAACATTTAAACTACGAGCTATTATATAACGTTCAACTTCAATTCACAACTACACATCACTAAGCATACTCATCTTCCAATTAAAAAAAAGAAAATATAAACACAAGTAAAAACTTACAATAATTCGGCCTTCAATCCTCAAATCCTTCTGCTCGAAAAGCCATATCTGAATGCGCGCTTTCTACACACACACACACACACAAACATCAAAAATCCATAAGCAAAATCAAAACTCGTAAAACGATAAATAGAAAACTTCAATTCAAACACAAAAGAAAGTGCGAAAGGCTAGTAGAGACTTACGCTTTGCAGAAACCTAAAAATCAGATTCTGAAATCACAAAAACAAACAGAAACAAAATTGTTAATTAAATTAGTAAAAATCGATACAAATAGAAAAACTAGGGTTTAAAAAAGTGTACACACAATAGGTTGGGTCATAATCCTCTGGACTTTAGTGCTCGCCATGGCTGTAGAATTGGTGGATCTACTTGTTTCCTGCAAAATTACAAAGTGAATTTGGGGTGAATTGTTAAGCGCGCACTCAAATTTGTTACCCAATTGATTGTATTTAAACCCTAACAAAACTAACCGTTTCAGAGTTTGTTGGGCCGAGGCTTCAAGTGAGAGGTCTACTCGGAAGCGCGGCATTTGTTTTATAGGAGTACAGGGTACCATATTATTTTTTTGGCTGGGTTATATTTTATATTTTATTCTATTTTATTTGAATATAACCCATAGATTTTAACCGTGATAGATTATTATTAAAATAGAATATATATCTTCTATCTATCCTTTATCTATATAATAGCCCAACAATGCTATAAAAATGGGAAATCGAACCTAGGTCTAGAGGTTAACTAGCACAATTTAATACCATTATGTCACTACTCTACTTAAGTTTTTATTCATGCACTTAATATGTATCTATCAAATGTGAATAAATTTGATATTATTATTGCAACTTATATAATAATATCTTTTTTTTAATATTTGTTGATTTATTTACGTACTATGTTCTAAGGTCATGCGGTGCACTGTTGTTGAATAATATATATTTTTTATTTTAAAATTTTATTTATTGAATTTGTTAAAAAGAGTAAGTATGTTTGATTAAGTATAGTTCAATATATTTTTTATTAAAATAGCAATTTATAATAATTAAATATTTGAAAAGAGGTAAATAATTTTTTAAAATAATCGGAACCATTAAACTAGATTTTAAAATGAATAGGTTTATAAAGTGGCCCAAGTATATAGTTCGATGATACGAAAAAATGAATAAAATTTATAATAAGAGTTTGTTCAGTATCTATACGATATTTATTACATATGATACATGATTATTAATATCTAATGATCATGTATACACTTATACAGAAGAAAAAACTTATAATATGTGTTTATATAATATTGATATAATATTTTCGTTAAGTACTCTTTAGATTAAAATTACCAATACAAGATATATGGACACTAATATTAGATAAATAATTAAAAAATATATAAAATTATATTAGTGATTGATTATTCGAAATAAAAATTTATTTTATATTACTCATACGACATCATATATTCTTACATATAAATCATGGTTATAATATATTTTTCTCAACGAAAAAACTTATTAGGAAGTATTACTTTACAATTAAATGCTTAAGTATTGCGGGTATTTGATTAATTTTATGAATTAAATCATCTGTTTACAATCCTCTCACCAAAAATTCTTTATATTTCAATATTTTTTTTCAAAGTTTTAAAGTTCAACAAATTATGCAATTTGATATGATTTATTTGATCTCATAAAAAACTAAATTAGTATATTGTTTATCGAAAATAATTACATAGTTTTTATCGTAACAATTTGATTGAATAAATAACTCATCCAAATTTCATGAAATTAAGACAGTTTGGTTGATGGGCACAAATTATAATATTATCCGATCACTTTGAAAATAAAAATAAGGAATTTGTGTAATATGTCCCAGACTAATAGTGTACTTTATAAATATGTCCTTTTTTGTTTAGTAATTATAAATATGTCCCATGATTAATTTTTTACTCATATATAACTCATATACATATAAT
>PHNY01086180.1:41420-57360 GCA_003724115.2 Anethum foeniculum
CGACCTCGGATTTGGGGGCGTTACAGTTATATATATTTTATTATTATACAGGTTGTGTTATATTATTTGTTGGTTCGTGACTCCCAAATCTGGACCCCGAATTTGGAGGGCGTCACACTCTGCATAGTTATTCTAGAGCCTTGTTACCCAATAAACCCAACAAGTGGTACCAGTGCAGGCTATAGACATACATACAGTAAAAGATCAAAGTAAATATAAGTTCTCAAGAACTAAGCGGTATCAAGACTTCAAAGTCTGATGATAAGCACCATGCTCAATGGAAGAAGGAATTTTTGTTGGTTGGTGAAGCTTCAAACCCCAAGTATATGAATATACTAAGGATAAGTTCTTTCGGTCCTCAGATTGAGATTTCAGGAAACACTAAAGGAAGACCAACAAAGCTTGTGTGGAAGGTCTCATCTCAAAACATTGAAGATTTTAAGGAAAATGAGGTCTTGGATAAACACCATCAGCTTATCTCTTAAAACTTTATGGATCTAGACTTGTTTGGCACAATCACTAATTTTAAAAGTGCTAAATAGATCATGGATCATACATAGGCTCTCTATAAAGACACAGAAGGATTGACAGAAAACAAGATTCAGATGCTTGTATTCAATATGAAACCTTCATGGGTAAACCAAATGAAGACATCAAAGAAGTATTTGAGAGGTTTAACAGGCTGATCGATCTCAAACATCTTGGAAATAGTTATAAGAATAAAGAGTTGAACATAAAATATTTGTCAACTCTTCCGGGTCATTTGGAGTCAATGTTGTTAAAACTGAGAGAGAGGAATTTATCCAAGACAAGCTATGATTCTTTACATGATGTCTTAAGAGCTTATGAGCTCGACCTATTTCAGAAGAAATCCTCTCTGTCCATACATGATATCATGTTTAACATTGAGTGCATACTGAAAGGAAGAAGCTAAGTTAAGAATGAAGCATAATGTTCTGGTAAAGTGAATATGGATTATGATGACTGTGAAGACGAGCGAGGTGAAGATGTTTTCTACACCAGAGAAGAACTTGAAGAACCAGACAAAAATTACATGGTCTCCATGATCAAGAAGCTTTCAGAACTAAAATTTAAAATGATTCAAACATTCAAGTCAAGAGCAAGTGAAGTTGGAAATGAGAACAAGGGAAATAAGTTGAGGACTGGTTATAAAACTGATAGGGTTAAAGGATGCAAGATAAGGTATAACACATGTAATGAGGATGGTTACCTTGTTGATAGAAGCAGAGGACTGGAACAAGTCAATAAGGACAAAACTTTACTCATGTGATCCTTATCATCTAATGAATTAGGGCAGTTATCCTTTGAGATCACTATCCGATGAGACATTGGGACGTATCTCTTCTTTGCCTCTTGCATCCCAAGATCATGTAACACGTTGTGAATATATGTACTATGACTTAGATTGATTATCTCCTTTTTCTATCTCTATAGGTCCCTGATCCCTAATATATAGGCAGCATTGCCTAACTCCTTCATCGAGAAACTATTTCCCAACCTAGTCTTAATAGCATGTAGAGAAGGTATGCCATTTCCTTTTAGCAATATGTTATCTACATATAACACTAGAAATGGCCCGTGGCTCCCACTAACTTTCTTGTAAACACATGGTTCATCTTCGTTTTGAATAAAGTCAAACTCTTTGACTGTCTCATCAAAACAAATATTCCATCTCCTTGAGACTTGCTTTAACACATAAATAGATCGAAGCAACTTAAAGACCATCTTAGGAAATCTTGGATCAAAGAAACACTCAGGCTGTGTCATACACTCGTCCTCTTCTAGCCTCCCATTTAAGAAAGCGACATTGACAACCATTTGACAAATTTCATAGTGATAGTACGCAACTATTGCTAGCAAAATCTTGATGGACTTGACCTTAGCAACTGGTGAGAACGTTTCATCATAGTCTATTCCATGAATTTGCTCGAAACTTTCCACTATTTGTGGTTTATAGGTCTGTATACTACCATCCATGTCAGTTTTCTTCTTGAAAACCCACTCACACCCTATAAGTTTTCTTCTTGAAAACCCACTTGCACCATACATGGAATCCATCTCAGATTTCATGACCTCTAGCCATCTCCCGGAGTCTCGAATGTTCATAGCATCTTGATAGGTGAGAGGCTCATCATTATCCACAAGTATGAGATGACCAAGTTGAGTCAAGAGAAATCCATAATTCTCTGAGGCTTATGTCTAATCATACTAGATCTAAGAAGAACATGTATTTCCTCAGCAGAGTTATCATGAAAAATTTGATGTGCATCGTGCTCTTGTTCGTACTCTAGTTCATTCTTATCACGTGGTTCACGAACTTCATCAAGATCTATTATTCTCCAACTATTTTTCTTAGAAGGTAATTCTCTCTCAATAAATATAGTAGTCGAAGCAACAAATACAATCTTATATGTAGAAGTAAATTATATTTAAAATAAAGAATATTTTTTTTAGTATTGATTTGCCAATTATGATTTATCTACTTCAAAAGCTAATGGTCCTTATTTTGTGTACCAGACAACAAACCTACAAATAGAGGATGTTCTGCTTATAATATTGTGGTATTTTAAAGAAAAAAGAATTTAATTTTTAGTTAAGATGTCAACCGTCACAATATTCTATGCCGTGCCTTCTGTCATAAAATGAACTTAACATTTTTTCCCAATTTCTTAAGCAATGGAAATTGTTAAATGGGTTCATATGAATTTTAAAATCGAGCCATACATTATACTCAAATTAAATGTTTAAGATGAATCGGAAAAGTGATAAAAATAGGGGTTTCAAAATTCTATTTACTCCAAAATAAATTTAAATTTATTTATCCGTAACTTACTAATATATTCACTAATCTATAAATACATAATCTCTTAAAATTAATATATATTTTTGACATCAAGCCTATTCATTTATCAAGTTCTAATGTAATACAAAGTGCCAGACTGCTGTGAAAGCTCCAATCAGTGGGGTAACCTTTCTTCAACCTTTCTTCTCATTCCAGCAGATAACCTTTCTTCAACCTTTCTTCTCATTCCAGCAAGGCTGCATATGTCACTGGACGAGCTCACAATGTGTCAGTGGACTGTTGTTGCCGAATAAGAAACTCACAATAACAGGCTAGAAATTCCTTTGAGGAACAGAGGTAAATTGTGGAGCATTTTATTCATTATCTACTGTAAAATTCATAACAA
The DNA here is from genome assembly GCA_003724115.2 of Anethum foeniculum. Classification (NCBI taxonomy): domain Eukaryota; kingdom Viridiplantae; phylum Streptophyta; class Magnoliopsida; order Apiales; family Apiaceae; genus Anethum; species Anethum foeniculum. Next base: position 44,630 of record PHNY01086180.1, read on the forward strand.
ATACAAGAAATCTGATATGAGAATTTTGATTTTTTTTAAAAAATCAAATTAAATATAATAAAAATATTATCAAAACAATGAGATGACTAACCATTATAGTGACCCTAAAATATAAGAATAATTTTCATGTATAATTCTTGTTCTATGGTTTGTGGTGGTTCTTTAATTCTTTGTATATTAAACAAAATTAAAAAATATATGTCAACAGTTATACATAGAGTTTCTTTAACAAAATATAGTGCTTACACTTGGAAGTGAATTGGAGATAACAAGATTTCACTCCTGGAATCACCCACTTTACCATAAAAACTCCTGCTTGCAAAAATTTGAAATTGGAGTAATTAATTGAAAGGGTTATCAAGGCTTTTCTGATAAACATATATTAGAAGATATATTCTTAATGGAGGAAAATGGCATGGAATTTGGTATGAGAAATAGCTGTCTCTAGGGTTTCATAGCTTTTTGAGCGAGGGGAAGAGAAAGAGAGGCGTCTAGAGAAGGCTGGATGTTATGTGTGATATATAGTACTCTAAATTAATTTGAACGGCCAAGATCAAATACTTAATACAAATTAACAGCTCTCATGCTTTAAGAGGACGAGAAAAGTCATGATATACTATGTATTTGGACGGTCAAGATTGAATTCTACAAATTAACAGCTCTCAATCTTTGATGACAAGTTGGCAATCCTTGTACCATTTTCCACCTGTAATAAATCTAACCAGGTGTTTATAAATAAATTAGAAAAAATATTGCTATTATATTAATCACATTCCCATAATTTAAATTTAGAATCGTAAAAACTTGAAAAATACTATAGCATTTTTATGAAGTAAATTTTATATTTAAGACACCGTAAATTTATTTTTTATTTTTTTTGATCAAATACTAAAATTTCTTGTAATATTTTATAGGCAATAAAAGTTAACTTTTGTTACTAATTTATTAGGTAAGACTATAATATGATGCTTACGGCCTATTTACTATAATACTCTTAAATAAAAGCAAATGTTATAATATATTGTTAATGAAGTAAAAATTATTATTTGTAACTAACATGCAAATATATTTTCTATTTCTTATTTTTTGATTACAGAATAATTTTTTCTTTTCTATTGAATAAAAAATGACTTTTAATATTAGTTTATTATGTGATATTAAAAAATATAAAGTTTTATCAATATGCCCTTGTCTGTATATTTAAAGATAAACTTTAAATAAACAAATAATTTTTTTTAAATAGGACATACTCAATATTTTAATTATTGACTTAAAGTTAACATGTAGATATTTTAACAATATGAAAAACAAATTTAAAAGAGTATAAAAAAATTTGATAATTAATTAAAATTTTCTATATTACTAAAACCTAAACATCTCCTACAAGATAAAATGTGATTTCTAACCACCAAAAGAACCAAATGTGGTATGAAAAAGGGTTAATTCCAACCAACTCCCTTGGTGAGAATTACTCGTAGTTGCTACTGGGTAGGACTTAATGGTTGTTTCCTTAATGGTCCGATTTGCCAAATGGTTTCCTGGTCGGCCACGTCACTTGCCAATGTAACATAAATGCGGATCCTTAACGTTGACTGAATCAAGATTTTTTTAGTGACATTCATTTCCTACCAGGATTGGTAGGTTTTGATTGAGGAGTGGGTTTCATGCGAGAAGCAATGTCAAATTTCTTACCACCATTTCCATTGTCTACCATAGACATCAGGTGGCTTGAATATGGTAAGAAATAGTTTGAATGTGGTAGGAAATTTCTTGAATGTGCTAGGAAATGCTTGAATATTTTAAAAAAAAGATAGCAATTCATTGATGTCAGTGTAGAACAGATTGGATAACAAAATTATTATTTAACTCATAACCGTAGAACAATTACCACAATTAAATTTTTTTTCATAAACCATAATCCTCGCTTATCACCATTACAACATAAATAGTTAAATTTACATCTTCATAGCAATTGTTCAAAATTAAAAATAGTAATTCATTACAAAAATTAATAGATATTTTAAAAGTTTAGAGTAATTATCTTTAAGTTTTTATCATCATTGAATCCTTTGGATTCATCCTTTGTAATTTCATCACTTCATAATTGCTTTTCCCATTTTCTTCCCATCAAGTAACTAAAATCTACATAAGAAAAGTAAATAAATGTTAGTAGTCATTAACACACACATGTTAGTAGTCATTAACACACACGAACAATTAATACCTGTAGTAAATATAAAGAACTAATTACATACAAATATATAAACCTATCAAGACTAAAAATATGATAAAACATGGAGGTGCACATATATATAAGAGATATAAAATTCATACAAATATAATTGAGATATTTAAAATTTAAATGAAGAAGATGAAGATATTTTAATGAAAAAGAAGAAGAACTGTTAGGTACACGACATGTCCATTCCATCATAACAAGCCTACTCAAGTAGCAATGTCCCTTTACAGGAGTCTTCCATTTGAATTTGTGATAGGTTTCAATGTACTCATCTTGTTTGTTTTTCGAGATAGCTCTTATGTCAAAACGAGCTTATAGATTTCCATGCAATAATCTTGTATAAAATAAAATTAACTTGGCAGAAGTTCAATGAAGATTTTTCAAGCAACAACTTGCAGAAAAGACTGTTGAAAATAATAAATTGTAGAAATATCTTGAAGTCTAGAAGAGTTATACCGTGAACTTACAAGGCTATATCGTGGAGTGAAGGATATCGTAAAGTCTTCAACAGCGGCAAGTCAAATCAAGCTATATCGTGAAGTCTCATATAGCAAAGTCACATGTCGTGATGTCAAGATCAATACCTTGAAGTTCTATATCAAGAAGTCTCATGTTCGAGGAAATCCAAATTTGCACAATGTCGAGAAGTGTGATGACAAAACAACTCAGAGTTCACGATATTCTCACTCAATTGAATCATAACAAGACAAAAGAAGGTTTAATTTCCAGAAATGAAGAAACAAATCATTACAGCATATTGAAAATGGAGGTAGTCCATGAACAGGTGTCAAGTCTATGGTTAAAACTTGGAGAGATAGAAAAGGGAACACACAACTAAGATAAGGACAAAATATCAAGATCATGGTGGTCCTGAAAAAGCTGCATTGTGTCTTATGCATAGTATAGGATCTCTAGCTGTTGAATGGAGTGTGCACTACATTTTGTAAAATTTATAATTTATAGTATGCACATTCTGTATCCTTAGTTGTATAGCGAATTGAGGATTCACATTGTAATATCCTCTCTCTCTCTCTATAAGCCAAACTCGGGAACTTGTTCTTGAGAAGAAGCCATGAAAAACACCATTATTTTTTATTCTTATATAAAGTAAATTGATTAAATATTGTGTGTTGTGTTGTGTTGTTTATGTTTTCTACTCCACTGCATACAATATTTACTTATCATTGTCGAGCTGATACTTTAAAAGAAAAAGTTTTAAAATTATCAACTAGTCATTCACCCCCCCTCGCCAAGATATTCGAGAGCCTTGTTTCCAAACAAGTGGTATCAGAGCAAGCTGTAGACATACATACATTAAAAGATCAAAGTAAATACGAGTTCTGAATAACTAAGCAGCATCAAGACTTCAAAGTCTGATGAGAAGCACCATGCTCAATGGAAGAAGGAAATGTTGTTGGTTGGTGAAGCTTCAAACCCCAATTATAAGAATATACTAAGCTTATGTTCTTTCATTGCTCATACTTATATTTCAAGAAACACTCAAGGAACAACACAAATCTTGTGCAGAAGGTCTCATCTCAAAACATTGAAGATATAAAGGTAAATCAGGTCTTAGATAAACACCATCACCTAGTCTCTTACAACTTTATGGATCTAGACTTGTTTGGTACTATCTCTAATTTTAAAAGTGCTAAATAGATTATAGATCATACATAGGCTCTCTGTAAAGACACTAAAGGATTGACAAAAGAGAAGACGCAGGTGCTTGTTTTTTATATATGAAACCTTCATGGGTAAACAAAATGTAGACATCAAAGAATTATTTGAGTGGTTTAACAGGCTAATCAATGATCTCAAACATCTTGGAAATAGTTATAAGAATAAGGAATTGAACATAAAATTTTTGTCCACTCTTCCTGGTCATTTGGAGTTACTGGTGTTAAAACTGAGAGAGAGAAATTTATCCAAGACAAGCTATGATTCTTTATATGATATTTTAAGAGCTTATGAGCTCGAGCTATTTTAGAAGAAATCTATCAGCCCATGCATGATATTGTGTTTAATATAGAGTGCGTAGTGAAAGGAAGAAGCTCAGTTAAGAATAAAGCACAGTGTTTTGGTAAATTGAATATGGATGATGGAGACTGTGAAGACGAGCAAGGTGAAGATGTTTTCTACACCAGAGAAGAACTTGAAGAACCAGACAACAAGTCCATGTTCTCCATGATCAAGAAGCTTTCAGAACTAAAACATGAAGTGATTCAATCATTCAAGTCAAGAGCAAGTGAAGGTGAAAATGAAACTGATAGGGTTAAAGGATCCAAGATAAGGTGTAACACATGTAATGAAGATGGTTACCTTGTTGATGGAAGCAAAGAAACTGAACAAGTCAACAAGGAAAAAACTTTACTCATATGATCCTTATCATCTAATTATTTAGGGTCGTTATCCTTTGAGATCACTATCTCATAAGACATTGGGATGTCTCCCTTCTTTGCCTCTTGCATCCTAAAATGATGTAACACTTTGTGAATGTATGTACTCTGATTTAGGCTGATTATCTCCTTTTTCTATCTCTGTAGGTCCTGATCCCTAATATATAGGCAGCATCGCCTAAGTCCTTCATCGAGAAACTATTTCCCAACCAAGTCTTAATAGCATGTAGAGAAGGTATGCCATTTCGCATTAGCAATATGTCATCTACATATAACACTATGAATGCCACATGGCTCCCACTAACCTTCTTGTAAACACAATGTTCATCTTCGTTTAGAATAAAGCCAAACTCTTTGACTATTTCATTAAAACAAATATTCTATCTCCTTGAGACTTGCTTCAATACTTAAATAGATCGAAGCAACTTAAAGACCATCTTAGAAAATCTTGGATTAAAAAAACCCTCAGGCTGTGTCATACACTCGTCCTCTTCTAGGCTCCCATTTAAGAAAGTGGCAGTGACAACCATTTGACAAATTTCATAGTAATAGTAAGCAGCTATTGCTAGCAAAATCTTGATGGTGTAACTGCTTATCTATTTTACTTATCTAAGCAAAATCTTGGATTTAGGTCTTTAAATCTAAGAAGAACCACTAGAATTCAGATTTTATGAAGAGATTTACAGTTTGTATATGAGAAAGAAAATAAAGAAAAAGTGAAAAAAATAAATGAACATAATACTAAATAATGGTAATGTAAGTATATAAGATCGTTGAGGAGAACCCATTATGTGTGCTCTCTGTGTGACACATTTACTATATTTTTCTCATTATATGTGTGTGTTTTATTAACTATAATTTTTTCATTTTCTCTTTAATTGACTATATTAGTGTACATAATTGTCAATGTTCTTAGTTCTTACTAGAAATTTTTTAAGTGATGGCTAAAAGGGAAATGATCTATTCTTAGTGAGCTATTATTTGCTTGAGATGGTTGTAGTAAGGCAACCATTACACTACAACATGAATTACTTTTCTAGTTTTGGCCTTTTTTTAATATGGATGTTTCTCTTGTGTTGAAGGGCAAGATATGACATGCGAAGAATCCAAGCTAAAAATATGAACTTGTCTCCTGCCCTGTTATTAAGGTTAGATCTTATGTGGTTGATCTTAGATCATGCACATATGGACATTGATCTTGGGCTGCCTAGGCCCATCAAAATAAAGAATTTCCTGCTTTTGAATTCACTCCACTTGAACCTTCTCTTCTTCAGTCAGTAATACAACCTGTCCTTCATAAATATGCTGAACGAGAGAAGAGCAGACTTGTGGTTTGAATCCACAATTCACACAATTTTTTTTAAATCAGTAACATTTATTTTAATTCTAAACATTGCTAAATTCTTGGTTTCATGTGACCAAGATCATGTATACCAATTATAGTCTAGTACCATGCATCATATACCTTTTAAATATAGTATTAAATATAGTAATCACTATAAGTTATTCTGGCCTTAGTTTATAATACTTCTACTACTGTACTTATTTAATGGTCAAACTCTAACTCAACTTTTTACACTTATTTCAAGGTTCATTAAAACATATTTCGCAGTATGTACAAGTATTAAGTTCTTGTGTCTGCTATGTTTTTGGAGTATTCTCCTTGCGAATAATCTTAAAACCATTTCTTACAATTGTTTGTCCTTTTTTATCCAATATTAAGTTCAAGGGGGTGTTACCTCATGATTTGCAATAATTTTTATAAGAATCCATCAAATTATCTGGCCATCTACTTGTTTTACACTTATTTTACCTTCAAGCCCTGGCTGCTTCTTTTTCTAAGCTTTTGGCAAATTGAAGTTTATTTTATTTAATTTTTTTACAGGAAGAGACCTTTTGAAGATTACTCTTTTATTTGCCACATCTGCGAGACTACGATGCACTGATGGTAATGGACCGATGCAATTCCAGTTTTTCCAATTATAGATGTTGTGCTAAGGCATATAGGATGTATGTATTGTATAATGATAGTGACAATATTGTACTTGGTTGGATCTAAGATCATAAAAAAATGAAACTTTGTTTTCATTTAATGTAATACTCTATTTAATTAGCCAACCTTCTTGTGTATTTAATTTTACAAGCTTGCATTTGTTGTTGATATGTATTTTATATATATTTGGAATTTTGGATTTTAATGTGTTGTATTTATGTGATAGTATTTATGTGACAAGGGGCTGCCAGAAATAGAACCCTACGTTTTCACTACAAGAAAAATGGTCATTTTCTACCGACGAATCGGTAGGAAATGGCCCAAAATCGGTAGGAAATGACTTATTTCCTACCGATCAAGAACGGTAGAAAATGGTTAAGTCGAAAATGTCATTAGTGGGAAATGAAGATGCCCGCGGTCAACGTGGACCCCACATGTTTATGGGGACAACTACATGGCAAGGACCGAGATGCCAAGTCAGATGCCATATGAGATGCGACGTGGAACTTTGGTGACATGTGGACATCCTATTTCGTACCGACAGATCGGTAGGAAATACCATAGGTCGGTAGGAATTATAACAGAAGCAATGTAAAAGTCATTTCCAACTATTCATTTCCTACCACCAACAGTAGGAAATGGTTTGAATAGGGTAGGAAATATTTTGAAGGCGGTAGGAAATATCTTGAAGGTCGTGGTAAATATCTTGAAAACGGTAAAAAATGCTTCGAAGACAGTAGGTTATATTGGTAATTTTTTTTAAAAAATATATTTTTTATTGATTTCATGTATAACATATTTCACAACAAAATCAATATATAAATCTCGTCCATACAACCGAGATCAAAAATCATTCATCATAAAACATAATTCTCTTATTACAATCATTTATTTTAAAATTATAAATCATACATGTACAAATTTATTCAAATGTACTAAAATTACAACCATTACAACAAATCAAAAATTTGTTTTAAAATTTAAAATCAATCACTATCAAAGTGGTCGTCATCGTTGAATCTCCCACATTATCCTCGTCATTGTTCGACATAGCTTCTTTCATTTCTTTGGCCTTCATCCGTAAATTCTGGTTTACTTTCAACAATTCCTAATTATTTACGTAAAATGTGGAAAAATAGAAATTAGTATCCAAGAACAAAGAACTAATATATGAACAAAACACAAAGTAGATTAATACAATGTAGTTATAGTAACAAAGAACTAATTACTTAAAAATTTGAAAACATGTACAAATCGAGAACAAAATAATAGAGTAACACAGACACATACATGTATGTCATATGTTGACAATTATGATGAAGCAGATGAGATGATTAAAATTGAAATTAGAGATAGAAGAAGGATGAGAGATAGACAGGAAAAAGTATATGAATGATAGAGAAATTGAGAGGAAAATGAGGTTGAAAAGAGAGAATAAGTAACTAGGAGTTTGGCAAAAATTCAAATTTATGAAATTTTGAATTTGGACAAAAATTTCAAATTTTTTAGTTTGGGCACCATTTTAATATTATCGTAAAATAAAGCCTCATTTCCTACCGATATGTGGTAGGTTATGAGATTCACCGAAAATTTTGAATTTTTCAGTTTAGGCGCAAGTTTTGAAATTTTCGATTTGGCGGTTACATTTAAATTTTTCGTGAAAATGTGCCTAATTTCCTACTGATATGCGGTAGGTTTTGGGTTTTGTTGAAAAAAAGATTGATTCCTCATGGAATCAAACTTTAGACCTCCACAACTAAGTTAAACACCCCGAACCACTTCACCAAAGATGCTTCTTGTGTAAGATGTAATCTATAATTATTTAACTATATCAATATACCAAATTATTAAAAAATATATTTTCATTATAAAATCATTGTAAATGAAGTTAAAACATTTTAATTTTTTGTATACATGATAATTTGATAGTGATTTAGACATCCGTACGGTCGGATCTTTGAAATTTGTTTTTTAAAAAAATGTTTGATGAAACCCTAATCTAACCCCTAAATTTCAATCTCTTAATGCACAATATATGTGTTTTTCGATTTTGTAAATATTCGTTTTCTTTAAAATAATTTTTATCAACTTTTTGAGTTTAGTAGAATAGTTAGTACGTAAAATGACATTTCAAATTATCTTTATGTTATTTAAGTAATTTTTTATTTTTTGTAACAACTAATTAATTGTTTGAAAATATATTTTCGTTATAAAATCATTACAAATGAAGTTAAAAAATTCAAATTTTTTGTGTATCTAATTACTTTGTAGTGATATCGATATTTGTACGCTTGGATCATTGAAACAAATTATTATTATAAAACAATTATGCACCCTAATCAAACCCTAAATCTCTAATATATTTAAGATTTAAATAAAAAATAGTACTTGGTAGGAAATAACATAAGTGTATCCTTATACATTTCATACCGCTTGTTGGTGAGAAATGAGCTGTAGCAATTCAGTAAATCATAAGTCGACAGGTATTTATACCTCTGTTGAGGTGACGAACCATTTCCTACCGCTCTTGTGCGGTAGGAAATGTTGTAAGCAAAACAAAGTTGTTTTGATGACCATGTGGCAAGTGGGGCATATCACAGTCATTTCCTACCAACATCGGTAGGAAATGGTGCACACAAAACCGGCCAGAGCCTAGCGGTAGAAAATGCTTTGCCGAAAACAACATCGTTTTGTTTGTGTCTGACGTGCTCACAAGAATGAGGTGGCAAAGTGGGCCCAGTTTTCCCATTTCCTAGCTAGCATTTCCTACCAATCTTGTGAGTGGTAGGAAAAGACCCTCTGACTTGAAAATCGGTAGGAAATGGTCGGTAGGAATTTTTCGGTAGGAAAAGCCCATTGTTCTTGTAGTGTTTTAAAAAAATGTACAAATACGTCTGTTTCACTAAACCAGATATATGAAGTATATTATATGCGTCTGTTTTTCTGCTTTATGCGTCTGTTTGGACCTGACACGACAAGCATTTTGCTTCTGTTAAGCGGAAGCAGATGCATAAAGTCTTATTTTATACGTCTGTCTAGTGACTTTTTACGTCAGTTTTGGTCAGACGCAAAACACTATATGCATCTGTTGTCCAACAGCCACATATACTCTCTAGCTGATACGACTCCTCCATACGCGTCTGTTGAGAACAGACGCAAATATCTTTTTCAATAAACGCAAATGGCTATTTTTGTACTAGTGTGAACTATCTTCCATGTAATAAAAGAATTTTCTTTATAATGAAATTTTAAAATCTTTAATGAAAAATCTTGTGTTATGATTACCTTGAGTGTATTTGTTGTACTATGCAGTTTAGTTATTCTTGAACATGACTGAATTACTTGTTAAACTCTGAAAATGCTTAAATTTAGTTAATGCTTATATTGTTTATCTTAAAAGGAATAACTGAGCATTCATTAATTATTTCTACTAATGGAATATCCTTAAAAAGAGGTTAAAAGCTTTGTTCTACTATAATTTTACTAATTTTAGAATCTTGTTAAAACAACTTCGGAGTTTGAACAATGTCAATAACAAAACTTTAGTGCTCTTCTATATTGTATATTAGCATGAATTCAAAAGAATGATTTATGCATATTTCCTAAAATTGATCAAATCTAATTTGCTTATTATTAGGTTGTGTTAACAAGGATTGGAACAAAGGCAATTTTTCTCCATGTTGTACTAAACACTTTAAACTTGATATTCTGTTGACATGTCAAATAATAAGCATTAATAACTAATCAAAATTTAACTTATTGAATTCATTCTTTAAGTAAAAGATTCTTATAAGGTGTTAAGGCTCATTAATTTGCAGCTCAAGTTTTCTTTTAACTTGAGAATGGAACTGTTAGTTACTTATCATTGTAACTAATGACAGTTCCTATAAACCTTATGGTTCTTAAATATATGTGACTTGACCTTGGAGGGCAATGAAGGTATATATCCCACAAGTCGCGCTAACCCAATTTTCTATTTTTCTTGAACCATAAGTGTTTTAACAAACAAAGAAATTTGAACCATAAAATAGAACAAATAAGAGGAGTGAAACTAGTAGACTCTCTTTATAGTATCAATCCTAAACCAAACCTTGTGAATTTAACATTGACTATCTTTCAACAGACAACAATGAACCAAACCTTCTCATTTAAAATTAATTAAGTTACTTCATGAATTAAAAGGAGCTAGCAGTGGAACAAGAGAGAAAGAGAACACATCACCTGAGACTTATTCTACCTTTCAGAAGAAGTTGCCAAAAATCAAAATTCTATACACACCCTTCTCACTATCTACAAATTTTTTGGAGATCCTATTGCTAAGCCAACTTAATCATGTAACATGATGCTTGCATTGTGGTTACCAAATCAGAACCCTCTTTTAGTTTTGGTTAGAGACTACATGTTGAGGTAGTACTTGATGATGCTAATTCAAATCCATGAGATTCGTCACTTTTTTGTGAAGACCAAGTGATCATCAGCACATCTCAGGTGCAAGTAGCTCTGCAATGACTACATGGTTTGAGAATAGAATTTCTAAAAGGAAGTCATTGAAATCCCCTCCAATTTAAATGGAGGTTTAATGGAGGTTTAGTTTAAACTAAACAATATCCCCTCAAAACTAATGTCTTAACTCTTAAGACAATAAGTTAAACTGCTTTAATTTATCAAAAATAGGAAATCCACATTTGTGGTGGTCCCTCCCCAAGGGAACAAGAGTTTGAGAATGCTACATGTGTGGAAGGTACATGCAAATCTCCTCTAGTTTACTATAGCTACATGAAGGTGAAGAACACATCCCGCTAACCACAAGAAGATTTTCAAATTTTTCCTATCATTAAATCTTGTGAGTAAAACTATTCTTTATGAACAGTATGTATCACTTAGTGGTCCAACCTTGAAATTCTCTTACCTTACTAGAGAGTTGCCAAAATTCAATTCTATAAATAGTAAAGCTCTATCCTTATCAAACAGAAATTTATTTTCAACTCCTCTTTCAATTGAATAAACTTAATATCAAGTGACACAGTGCTTGTTTCTATGAACACCTCCTAGAAACCATATTTAGTTGGTCAAAAGATGCATGCTAGGGCACACTCCAATGACACCAACAAAAACATAGTGGATTCACGAGTTTTTACTGGAGACACTCTGATTGTTCCCAAATTATCTTCACTCATAATTCATGATGCTATGAAAATTTTCCAGAAATGGTAAATGAGACTATTGTTGACAACTATCTCTTATCTGCAACTACATCAGTAGATCTCATAGCTATTCAAATGCTGAACTTAAATGTCAAATGGCACAACATTCAACATCTGAGGGAAGCACACAAGAACTTCAACTGACATATGGATGAAGCAGCTTCATAGCCTCATGTCACTCAAGGTTCATCAAGATCAAATATTTGAAACAGAAATAGTCTCTGCTCTTGACAACTCTGCAAATTCAAATCCAGATGCAACTCTTGATTCCTTTGTAAATCTCTCTTATTCAGAAGCAGAAGCTTTTTTACTTCTTCAACCTCTAAGAGGAATGAGCATTCAATGCAATACTAGTGCCAATTCAATTGGTCACTAACAAGCCTAAGGGGGAGAGAAGTAGAGAAGACAAAGAATCATACACTACTACATATTTGAACTTGCATAGCATTTTTTTTTTGAGCTTGCATAGCACTTGTAAGTGCTATGCAAGCTAGTGCTATGCAAGTGATTTTACACTTACATAGCACTTTCAAAAGCGTTGTTGAAGTTCTGAGCTTGCGTAGCGCTTGTCAATGTGCTATCCAAGTAAGCGTTGCCCAAGTAAGCCTACACTTTTATAGCTCTTCCGGAAACGCTATGCAAGTGAAGAGACAATACTTGCATAACACTTTCTCAAACACTATAATAGTAATTTTTCTTTAAAAAGCCTGACTTTTGTATTGTTTCAATAAATGCTATCTAAGCTACTTTTTTTAATAAAAAATTTTAATCATGCCTGTTTTTGGGAGTAATATCTCTAATAAATTCATTAATAAAATAAAATCTGAAACCTGCTTCTAAACCATAAAAAAACTCGCAAATCTTAGTTCATATAAATCCCAAGCATCATCACAAATACA
>PHNY01086197.1:629-11908 GCA_003724115.2 Anethum foeniculum
CTGCATTCGAAAATCATAAAATCATAAAATCAATGAAGCATTCTAAAATCATAAAACCAATCAAACAATATCATACACTTAAAGACTTAACAAAACAAATAGTAACAAAACTATCATAATATGCAAAATAAAGTTTGAAACACAAGTTGTAATGAAAGTAACAAACATATATTACTTAAATTTAAATATCAAATAATACCTTTATTATTAAAGAGCCTCAATAATAAAACGAACCCTTTAAAACTAACCGATCCACAACATCCTCCATTCTTCCTAGGCAAAAACCTGCATTCGAAAATTATAAAATTAATCAAGCATTCTAAATTCATAAAACCAATCAAATGATAACATAAACTTAATGGCTTAACAAAACAAATAGTGACAAAACTATCATAACATGAAAAACAAAGTTTGAAATACAAGTACTAATGAAAAATCTAGCTAACAATTTGCTATTTTTTTCCAAGTCAAACGATTTACACTTATGTGTATATAAGATTATTTACTTCCTTTTTAAACAATATTTCAGGACTTGAAATTTAGGAGAGTATTAAGATAATAACTTTGACATGAAAAGAAAGTTTTAACAAATAATAATTAGAATGAGAAATTTTAGGAAAATTATGACATGGTAATTTGAGTTCGGTAGAAAGTTTAAGAGAAAATGAGGTAATTAACTTTTGACTTGAAAATAAAGTTTGAAAAATAATAATATAGTAGAGAAATTTTAGAAGAATAATAAGATGATAATTTGAGTTAAGTGGAAAGTTTATTGATAAAGAGCAATTTCAGGAGAATAATAAGATAATAATTTGATAACTTGAGTTAAATGGAAAGTTTATAGATATAGAAGATAAATTTTAGAATATAATAAGAACGTAATTTGAGTTAAGAAGAAAGTTTAGGTGAATATAATGTAATTAATTAAAATTATAAGTGTATTGATTGATTGGTATTGATATTGATATTGATTTTGAGTTAAGAGGAAAGTTCAAGAGAATATAAGGTAATTAAAAATTTCTCTATTTATTAATTTAAAAAATTAAGAAAATTAGAAATTATGGGAAAAAATTGGAAAAATTCGTAGTTGACTTTTTTTAGTAATTCAGGACCGCTCTAGATCTAATTTGACACTTTGGCCACTTTAGAATCGTAGGAAATTCCGTTATCTTTGCGTGAACTGTTAAATCGTTCAATTCTGACTTCTGGAATTCAAGATATGGCCAAAACAATAACGTATGCGGGTGCAGTTAAATAAATCCGAATTTTCTTTTAATAAATCTTCAAAATAAGTTTTTATTCTCTAATTTTTCCGATTTTAGAATTATATTTCTTCCTACCATAAAACAATAGAATTTATGGTATGAAGATATTAATTGGCTTTTTATATTTGAGATATTGACATGATTATGGGTTGGTTTTTTTTTTTTAATATTTAGGAAATTAATGTTGACATAATTATGAGTCGGCTATATTTGACTTGTAAAGTATATTTTGGAAAATATTGTAGAAAAGTTGTAGGAATATTTTTTTTTCAAGGAAACTATTATTGGCATAATTATGAGTTGACTTATTAGTATTTATCTGAATGAAGAATATAAGGTAATTATAATTTTTGATACTTAATAATTCAAAAAATTGAGAAAATTCGAAAAAAGAACTGGACGATTGAGAGACGCCACATAAACGCCCCCGTCTTCTCCTTTATATAAGTATATTGATTGATTGATTGATTGATGATTGATGCAATATTGCAATACAAAATAATCAGTAACCAAAATATATGTTAACGATTAATCAAATAAATGAAAATTAATTGAATAAATAATCAATATTGATCAGATATATCAAAATATGAAGATAATTTTTAATTTATTAATCTCAACATTTTAATTTACCAAATATAACGATTTACTCCCTCCGCCCAATTCTTTACATTGTGGAACTTTTTAATGCTCCTATAAAGTATAATTCTCTAATTTTTTTTAAAAAAATGTTTCATCTAAATAAAAATAGAATTTTTAAATTTTTATACAAGAAAAAAAATTTAAAAATAAATTATGAAACTATTTTTTACATAGTCTTAAAATGCATGCCAGAAAAAAATATAAAGAAATGAGTGGTACCGAGCTAATATTAAATTTTAAAAATTGGATGCTCACACAATGAACTAATCCAAGGATTAGAATTAGAACCATGCTCATGCCAAAAGCCCAAATCATCAGTGTCAAAAAGGTGTAGTAATGTTACAGAGTAGCCTGAATACACATACAAATAGCACACTCCTATATGACTGTATAAACACATACAAACGTCAATTTCCACCTCAACACACACTAAAATTGCAATTGCAAATGCAGATTCCAACACAAACCCTCTCTCAATCTCACCATCTCTCTCCAAACACCACTCTCTTCTCTCTCCCTACAAACACCCCTTCATTCAATTTCAAAAACCCACAATTATCTTTAAATTTCCCAACTTTAAACAGCCCATTTCTTAATTTTAGCTTAAAAATGACTTCAAAGTCTACTCTGTCCAATGGAGCTAACACCCTTTTGGATTTTGATTATAATGATGAAGAGCTTGATGGGTTTGCTCTGGTTGGAAATCAAATTGCTGATGCTGCTGGAGATGTTATTAGGAAGTATTTTAGGAAGAGTTTTGATATTGTTGACAAACAAGATTTGAGTATGTTTTTTTTTTTTTGAAGAAAGATTGAATCTTTTTGTGTTTTTTGTTATGTTTTTTTTTTTTTGAAGAAAGATTGAATCTTTTTGTGTTTTTTGTTGGTTATTGAGTTGGGTTTTGATTAAAAATTTAATCTTTTTGTGTTTCTTGAAATGGGTTTTGATACACTACTTGAATCTTTTTGTGTTTCTGGAGTTGGGTTGTGATGTAAAAATTTAATCTTTTTGTGTTTCTTGAGTTGGGTTTTGATGTAAAATCAATTTTTTTTTTCTTAATGTGTAGAAATGGGTTTAAATTGAAGCTTTAGGTGTTTCTTGAGTTGGGTTTTGATGTGAAAGTTGAATCTTTTTGTGTTTCTCGAGTTTGATTTTGATGTAAAAATTGAAGCTTTTTGTGATTCTTGAGTTGGGTTTTGTTAAAAGTTGAATATTTTGTGTTTCTAGAATTGGGTTATTGTGTATTGAATATTTATGATTCTTACTGTTGTTGGGTGTTTGATGTAGGTCCAGTGACAATTGCTGATCAAGAAGCTGAGGCAGCTATGACTTTAATATTGCAGCAACATTTTCCTAATCATGCAATGTAAGGATTGTATCATCATGCAATGCACAAAGCCTGTTTATTACGATTTCTTACTATAAGACCCCATTTGCTAACAAGTGAATGCGATGAATGAGTGATCATATAAGACAATTACTTATTGTTTAGGGGAGAATCAAACAAACCTTATCTAAATTTAACAAAAAACTACATGAACAATTCTGCAATTTCAATCATTCGATATGGAAAATTCCTATTTAACAAATGACTGCTAAGCAAACATCTATGTGTACTCTAGTCTTCTAGTCCAATCTGTGCTCCAGGTACTGGCCCTGTTTACCGCATAAAAAAAAAATGCCCAAAATACTAAATGGGGCCTTTTCTCGAAATGTCAAACACCTGCAGTACTGGCACCTGGCCTTGTTTCATGCATTACTCTGGGATGCATATTCTCATTAATGCATTACACTATTCGAGTTCGAGGTGGTAAATGGTTTTGGCATCTTGCGTAATGCATGGTTTTGTGGCACAGTTCTGTGTATCAGGTGACACTCATCTCCTATCATGCATAATAGCTTGTGCAATGCGCGACCATGTTATATTTTTTCTTCATACGTATTTTAGAAATGCACATGTAAAGTGGTAAAAGGGCTCTCTTTCCTTTCTTGGGCTAAACTTCTTCAAAATGTGGTATGTTACTCATATGTTTTTCTTTTAGTTTAGTTGCCAAAGTTATAGATTAATTTTTTTGCAGTTTTGGAGAGGAAAATGGATGGAGATGTATGGAAAAGTTTGCAGACTATGTCTGGGTGTTAGATCCAATAGATGGCACTAAGAGCTTCATTACTGGTATGCTTTTATAGTTTTTAAGTGATTCTAATTAGGTTAAACCAGTGGAAATCGTCGTAACTTCTTAAAATCATTTTAGGAAAGCCATTGTTTGGAACTCTCATAGCGCTGCTACACAGAGGCAAACCGGTAAGAAAAACATACAGTTAGTAGGAAGCTGTAACTTAGAAATAAGTGAGTTGTCAGACTAGTTTAGTACTTAAAAAGCATTATACATTATTTTTAGCAAAATACATGTTATTTAAAGAAGCAAGCAATACTTGCACATTTCAAATGTCTGTAATGCACTTATGCTTGTTGCAACTAAAACAATCTCGATAGTTGGTACCTGCATACCTCATAGTGTAGATACAATAAGATATTTGTGTGGGGTGTGCTAGCTTAGGCGTATTGATGCCTGTCATCTTCTACAAACCGTTTTTTCTCGCTGATTCCAGGCTTACAGCACATAGAAACTATATTTTTCTTCTTTTTTTAATATGTGTATTTGTAATTTCAGATTTTTGGAATAATTGATCAGCCAATACTGAGGGAAAGATGGATAGGTATTACTGGAAGAACAACAACGTTGAATGGACAAGAAGTCTCTACACGCAAGTGTGCAAAGCTTTCACAAGCTTATATGTATGTTTATCTTCTCTATCATAATTTCTGTTTTGCAACATATAAAGACAAATTCATAATGAACATCAAAGGATAAAGTAGAAACTACGACAGCATACATAATTATTTGAATGTTTGCCAGATATATGGAGAAAACTTTAAGTTCTTAGCTATACCTAAGTTTTGTGAAGAAAGTATTTGCTTCAAATATATTTGCTAATAAGCAAACATTTCTGATTTAGGTACACGACCAGTCCTCACCTTTTCAGTGGAGATGCTGAAGTGGCTTTTGGTCAAGTCCGAAGTAAGGTCTGTTATTGTTGTTGTTTATCTTAGCTTATACCTCTTCTTGGAGCAAATAAGAGTACTTAGCGTCCGATATTCTACCTTTGTCATCTTGTCTTTCTGTTAGTTTCTTTTTCCTGTTCTAAATACTATGGGGTTGTACAGGTAAAAGTGCCACTATATGGCTGTGACTGTTATGCTTACGCCCTTTTGGCCTCTGGATTTGTGGACCTTGTTATTGAATCTGGCCTTAAGGTCAGTAGTACTCTTTTCATCCTCCAATTGCTTTGCAGGATTATTTGCCATTCTACTTCAGCGTGTTTTGGACAGAATATATATGCTTCAAAGTAGGCGACATTTATAATATACCAACTGAGAAAATGTATGCAAAACTAAGTCATTTGCGACCACAGAGCCTCATGTTATACGTAGTTAAACTCTCATGAACCTTGAGGAATCTTTAGGAAATTTATCTATGACACCAACTCTCTCTTTTTGTTCTTTATTTTAATGATCTAATTATTATTTTTGCAGCCATATGATTTTCTTTCACTAATACCAGTGATAGAAGGCGCTGGTGGAGTTATAACTGACTGGAATGGACACCATCTCAGCTGGGAAGCTTCTTCAGACTCACATGCACCAAGTACATTTCTTATCCAACTCAATTTATTGTCCTGCTTTTTTCACATGATTTATCTGATCAAACCACTTGACGTTGGGTTACCACTTTAATAGTTGATATTCACTTAAATTAAATTAGTTGCATTGAACTTGCGGTTACATGTCATAAGACGGCTCTTTCCATCAATTTTTTGGTTGAATTTGTGTCCATGGATTTTGTATAGCTATGGTGATTGGCATAGAAACTATCCCAAAAACTTTATAAAGGTCTTTTATTTGAAAAATAGGCGTAGTTTCTGGATCATAAAGCAGTAGGCAGGATAGTAAGCCGATTTTAAAGCACCTTCGATTTGCCCATAGGTTGTCTACATAGCTCACTTTTATCTAATTACAAGCTTATAATCCCTGCAACGAACATATGGTTAATAGTTTTTATAAATTCTTATATTTTACAATTTTTGTTTTAATTTTCATATAAGCATGGGTATTTTTGACTAAGAAATTTGTAGAATTATTGTTTTCATAATTGTATACTGATAAATATTAGTGCCAAGTATCGAACTTTATATTTCTTCTAACAATGAATAAAAAATTATGTTTTTTTGTTATTGCCAATGTTTGAAACATAGATCGGTGCAGCCAAAGATTCATCTTAAGTTTTGTTATATATGGGCGATAAATATAGATTATGAAATTTGTTACTATTTTTCTGCCCCAGGTTTTAATGTGGTGGCAGCTGGGGACAAAGAACTTCACCAGCAAGCCTTGGATTCACTTAAATTGAATTAGTTGCATTAAACTTGAGGTTACATGTCACAAGGCGGCTCTGTGTATCAATTTTTCAGTTGAATATGTGTCCGCAAATATTGTGACAACCTCTACGACTTCAATTATGGTTCTTGAATTTGGAATCTGTTGACTGTCATGTTAGCTGCGACATAGAAGACAAGGAAGGTCATGCTATTCAGGCTGAATTGCTTGTTTATTTCTTCAATTTCCGTATAATGTACGAGATGTTGCAGGCCAATAATAACTGTAGTTAAACGCATTAACTTTCCTCAACTTTCTGTTTTCCATTCTGATCCCCTGCTCTAATTTGTACTGTTCTTTTCATATATATTTCACACTTAAAACACGATTTCTAAATTCAAAGAATAATGAGGTAAAGATTTAAAAAAATGAACTGTCATTCACAAATTACTTGGGTGTTCGGAAAAATAACTAATCGCAAGAAGTAAAGCAGTTTCATTGTATTTCACTATATCTGGGGTAACTTGTTCTCTAAATTTCTCATTTTTATAAACTTATTCTCTTTATTTTTAGGAGCCTGGATTGACCCTAAACCTCCTAACTCTTAAAATTTAAAAATCACATTAATCAATTGAAACAGACAATATTTGATTTATGCAAGTTGATTAAAACACAATTTTTAATGCAATATTAATTAAGCATCTAGTGAAGAAATTTTATGGCAACAATACAGTAGTTTGTCTTCAAATGAAAGCAACAGATCTCAAGACTTTAAACACTACAGTTATGCAATAAATTTCTTTATCCTTGCAAACATAGGCACTTGCTTTCAACCTTTACCAAAACAATAACAAGATTACGTAATAAGATAAAAAGTTGATGTGAGACAAGTGATTCCAAGCCATGAAGGTGTACAAAGGCTAGCGCAAGAAAGATCCCGTCTTCCTCCGGCAATATGCTACCTCAACTGAAATCACCAGTTAGTTGACTTTTACTCCTTCCCAAAATCAGTACTGTAATGAGCAGTTGATTCAAGTTTCTTTGCTTCATTCAGTTTGCGGACAGCCTGAGACATGTCAAACACATAGCCACTCCTTAGGCAAACTATTTAGAAAAGACGCAGTGCACACACATATAAGTATATAGCAGAGGGAATGGATTGGGAGGAAGACGCCATCCACTGGGCATACATAGGAAACTTCAAGTGATTTGAGGAATTAAGACAATATCTCTTCTAAAACAGACTGTATCAAGTATATAGCAGTAGTATCTAAAACATTAAGAAAGAACAAACTATAAGTAGGGAATCTTCTGCGGTCTAGACTTTCTGATTGTTGTAACATGATATTAACATAAATTAATTTGACTACTATGGAAAATTTGAAGTGATTAAAAACACTGTATTGTTTGATTCTGCATTGATCATTATAATCACCCTGAATTTCATTTCAAGTAATATGTACCTTCATGAAATCTTCATGGATTACATAATCTCGTTCAGCGCGAATAGCTGACATCCCAGCTTCGGTGCAAACATTACGAAGATCAGCTCCATTAAACCCCTAAGAAAATGTGTTTTGTCAGAACATCATTCAAGTCGCATGTAAAATAATACTATAAATTTATTAAATACAGACAACTAACCTCAGCTAGCTTAACAACAGCCTCATAATCAATCTCTCCATGCTTGGCAATTCCAGCAGCATGAATTTTTAGAATTTCCATCCTTGACTGTTCATTTGGCAATGGGATCTCTATTTTCCTGTCTAATCTTCCTGGACGTAGAAGTGCTGGGTCTAGAACATCTGGCCTGTTTGTAGCCATGATCATTTTTACCTATGACATTTATATAACCAAAATTAGGTATTTTGAATAGACTGTAAAGATGAATAAACAAACGAGGTTTAACAGAATGATAAGATAAACAGAATCTCAAGCCAATTTGATTAAAACCTTTCCAAGCTGGTCAAAACCATCCAGCTGGTTTAGCAATTCCATAAGTGTCCTTTGAATTTCACGATCAGCACTGGTTCCCTCACTGAAACGACGTCCTCCAATGGCATCAATCTCATCCATGAAAATGATGCATGGCTGTAAACAAAACAAATGACTTCAGGATTCTAGAATAAAATACATGTTTCTGTATACCAAAATGTACAAAGTAGCAAGGATATCCATTAATTTATTTTCTAGTCTTACTTGGTGATCACGAGCATAACCAAACATTTCCCTGATCAATCTTGCACTCTCACCAATGTATTTATCGATTATGGCACTTGAAACAACCTGTATTAGTTATCATATGAGAAAGTTCTGAAACATAGGTTAGAAAAAAAAAATAGGAAGTAGCAACAAAAATCTACGTCTGGTGTATGTTTCAAGGGATTATATTCTCCGGACAATTACTTTATTTATTCTAAAATTGAATGATTATAGTCCAACAGAACTAAATGCCAATCATCTTTTTGGTTCATTTCTAAGATATTGCAATAGATTCTGTTACTAGGTATTATAATCAAATTAGATACGAACTACGAAGAAACTGAAATGTGGTTATATGGGATAACAGTCCTTTAAATATCATATATAAATACAGTAATTGTCCAGGGACTACAATCCTTCGAAACAAACATAGCCCAAAGGTCTTACCTTTAAGAAGTTGGCATCTATATTGCTAGCAATTGCTCTTGCTAACAGTGTCTTGCCTGTTCCAGGAGGTCCATATAGAAGAACACCCTAACATAAGAAGAAAACTTGCAGCAAGTCAACAATTTGCATTCGAATAAAGCCAAAGCAGAACTGCATTACAATTGAAGTGTGTTAGTATGTAACTTACCTTGGGAGGTTTAATGCCAACCCTTAAGAATAGCTCCGGGTTCATCAGAGGCAATTCTATGGATTCCCTGAGTTCTCGGATCTGATCTGAGAGACCCCCCACAGCTGAATAGCTAACATTTCCAGGATCTTCATGAAGCATGTTATACACAACTGGATCGACCTGACAAACAAAAAATATTATTACCACGAAAATTTTTAGGTTTATAAGCAAACAACAAACTGTAGACATCACAACAAACAAATCAGAAACCAGAAGATCAAGTATTACTAACCTCACGAGGTAGAGCTCGCATAATTGTAAGAGTAGTCATATCAAGAACCACTCTTGTTCCAGCAGTGAGCTTTTCCTTGTCCACCTTACTACGACATCCAACCACATACCTTGGACCACTACTAGCTTTAACTATCACTGGAAATGAAACCCATTTCACATAAACAGAGGAATAATTAACATAACAAACAAATAATTTCAACATAAACTTTAAATCAAAGCCGTTACTTACATCGCTCATTATCCAACGGCCTCAATACTTCACCGATAATTTGTCCAACACTCTGAAGCGACTTCAAATCATCTTCCGTCTTAGCATACTCCTTTTTCACAGTACGCAAACTATCTCTCACTAAACCAAAAAAAAAAAACAAACAAATCAAATATCGCACCAAAATTATATCATTTGTACCTCATTAAAACCCCCAAACAAACAAACAAATCAAATATCACGAAATCATATCATTTGTCCCTCACTAAAACCCTACTACACCTAAATAAATCCATTACCCTCGTACAACCTACCGTAAACATTAAACCCTAACTTAATCCAGCTACATCACACCTCTACAAAACTAACATCCTCAAACCCAAACTTATTACCTAAAAGAGTCCGTAAACACATTACATACACTAATAATCCAAATCATTAAAATGTATCATTTCATCAAGTTCAATTACTAATTAAATCGGACTATCAATATCATTAAAAATAATCGGACTATCAAAAATCACGAAATTATATTATTTGTCCCTCACTAAAACTGTAATACACCTATATAAATCCATTACCGTCATACAACCTACCACCTACTGTAAGCATTAAACCCTAACTTAATCCAGCTACATCACACCTCTACAAAACTAACAGCCTCAAACCCGAACTTATAACCTAACTGAGTTCTTAAACACATTACATACACTAATAATCGAAACCGACAAAATGACAAAATGTCAAAATGTATCCTTCAATCAAGTTCAATTACTAATTAATTAATCCGGACTATCAATATCATTACAAATAATCCAATTGAACATAATAAACCACACAATCAATTACGAAACAATACGAATCTACATCTAACGATTAAAAACAATACGATACTTTACGATACGATAGACGATACGATAGAGAGGAGCTAGGGTTTGGAGAAAGTGGATCTAACGAACCTCCACGAACGCGAGAGTCGAGCTCTTTGTGTTGGAGTAGCTTTTTCCGGTAATCGGCGGTTCCGACACGGTGGCGAACGGCTTCTTCGGTCTCGCCTGACATTTGTGAGAGTGTGATTTGAGAGAGAGAGAGAGAGAGAGAGAGAGAGTTGTGAAGAGGAGTTGTGTTTATAAACTGAAATTCCCAACTTGAGGAACAAGATAGTGGTGTTTTTAAGTTAAATGGTTTACGGGTCGGGTTTTGGGTTTTTTAGCCCATCTCCACATTTCTGCTCTTTTTTTTTCATCCACAATTCTACTTTCGTTTTGTATAAAACCTTCCATATAAATTACTCCCACCGTTTCACAATACATGTCCACTTTATAAGAAAAAATTTGTTTCAAATTATTTGTCCACTTCAACTTTCAATGTAAGTTTATATTTCCAAAATCAACTCTACTCCATATATCTCTAATTTATATTTCCAAAATCAACCATGCTCCACATATTAGACTCAACTAGCTCTATAGCCCGTGCAATGCACAGGCATGTTCTA
The DNA here is from genome assembly GCA_003724115.2 of Anethum foeniculum. Classification (NCBI taxonomy): domain Eukaryota; kingdom Viridiplantae; phylum Streptophyta; class Magnoliopsida; order Apiales; family Apiaceae; genus Anethum; species Anethum foeniculum. The sequence goes on from PHNY01086197.1 coordinate 11,787, forward strand.
TATTACACGAAATGATGTTATTTTAACTTCAGTTGTCATAGTCGCCTTCGACGAACTCTCTCCTGATGGTTCTTCATCTTTTCTCTTTCTTATCCATATTTACATTTATACTTAGTAACTCG
>PHNY01086198.1:9428-21852 GCA_003724115.2 Anethum foeniculum
AGTAGCTGTAGTATTCGATTTACTTGTATAAAGTGAATTGAAGTATCTNGTGTGTTCTTGCCTTTACATTTGTGCATGCATACACAACACACACAGAAACAGCTGACAGATTTCAGAAAATTCATATCAAGTTTTAAAACTATCCATTCACCCTCTTTGTCTAGTTACTTGTGTTACTCATAGTTAACACTACCATATTATGAATTTCAATTATTTTTCTTGCAGAGTAATCGAAATGTAAGGAATAAAGCTTTTTCATTTTATAACGAGTTAGCACAAGTTTTTGGCAAAGATAGAGCCAATGAGGAATGTGTCAAAAGTCCAGCTGATGCTGTGGAAGAAATTGCTAAAGACAAGGAGAATATTCCAAACCAACAACCTGGACAACAACAGAATAATATTGAAGATGAGGTTAGTCCCCAAACAAATGCACAGCCCGTAGATGCAAGTTCTCGTGGGAGCAAAGACTTAAAACAGTTTCGTTGGAAATTGTGAAAACACTCACATATGGATAACAAAAAATTAGTGATGTGATGGAAAATAGGAATGAAAATATTGCAAGGTTAACTAATTGTTTTCAGAATGAATCAGAAGGTGCTAATAAACGGATGCTTGTTAACTCTGAGCTGCTGAAGGTTGAAGGGCTAAGTCCAGCACAGATTATAAAGGCCGGGAGAAAAATTGCACTTGATCCTTTAGAGATGGACTACTTTTTTAGTCTACCCGAAGATTTTCGATCAACTTATGTGCATGTTTTTCTACTTCCTGATTCTTGATGGAAATTTGATCACGACAAGAGTGCTAAATTTTATTGTTTTTTGTTTGTTCTACTTGTTTTTTGAACTATCATTTTTACGTTTTCAATTTCAATTTCAATAATTCGTCGGTAGTTGGATGCTTAAAAGGAATTCATATTTGTTTTTTTATACAATCTTGTTATTATATCACTGATGAGTATATTTGTATATTATTAGCATATTTGAGTTCCTTGAAAGTTGTTTATCAAATGAACCAAACAAGAGCTTGTAACTCATAGTTACAAACCAGTGAACCAAACATAGATTTTTAAATTCCTTGTTACTAAAGAGTGTAACTAAGTACCAAGGATTTTTAATTAGTTCCCCTAGTAATAGTAAAATCAGCTAAACAAACGAGGCCTATGAGATGATTGTAGTTGGGCTCTTGATATTTTCCTATAAATCACATTTAACAATTTTTTTTTGATAAGATTATCCTATATTTATTATTTTTAACATTCTAAACGAATTTTTTTCCAATGACAGTAACTTATGACGTTTTAAATTAAATAAAAAAATTAAAATAAATACAATATATGTCAATAGTGTTAGTGGAGAAAAAAAAAAGAAAACTTTAGTAATTTTGAGGGATTCTACATCTTAAGAAATGTTTTTTTTATTAAGGATAGTATTTTATATTGACTGAAGTTTCTAAATTTAATTATATAAAAATTTCTATTAGTGTGTCTATAATTATTATTTTTCAACAATTTTGTCAATATTAATATGGAAACTATGTCAAAATTATTGTAGAACAAATATTATATAAATTTAAAATTTAAAATATTAGTTTTGTAATGAAATTATTTTCTTACACAATCCCATTAAATTTTTGTTAAAAATGATTTATGAAGTTATTATATTATTTAAAAATTTGCCCGTCTATTTATTTTTACTAGATATTTATATTATACACTTAAATTTTTAGCTAAATGTCTCAATATTATATATTTGAGACACACTATTTAATAAATTTTCTATAATAACTTTTACATAAATGAGTTACTATTCTATAAATACGCGTTCAACTGAATTTTTTTTGGGTTCTGGTGTACTTAAATATAACTTTAATATTCGATTTATAAATGAGCTAAGTTTGAGTGCAATAAAGTTTGGATCAAGAATTCATGAATTAGTTTCATTATATTGTTTGTGTAAGTTCTATTATAATATTATTTTCTTTTTTAAAAAAGTTCTATTATATTATTAGTGAAAATGTTCACCTTATAGTTTATGAACTCATTCGTGGATATAGTATACATTTTGTGGTTATTGCAATAATATTAACATACTAGTTATATATATTTGTGACTATATTTCATAAGCATGTGTTCATGATCCAATAACTAGTAAATAACTATATATATTTATATTTACTAATTAATTTATTTGTTTTTTTATATTTTTTTGGTTATATTTATATATACTAATATTTACTATATCACATATATTTATTACCATTTTTAATTTCAATTTATGTATTTTATTAGTAAATACACTTCATTTTGGATTTAAAAAATATAAGTACCATATACTTAATAATGTAATATGCTCAAATTTTTCTTAAATAACCGAATATATACAACATAACTTACGAGTTACAGAAAAGTACATTTCATTTGTTTAGTATTTTTTGACAAAAGAAGAAAAAATCAAACAAATCAAATATACTTTTCTGTTGTTTGATACTATAAAAAGATTGAATACTTAAGGCAGGATTAATAAAGTAAAAGAATATTTAAGACATCTTGTTCTATATTAATGAAAAAATATTTTACCTATACTAAGTAAAAACTCCTATCATGTTATATACATAATACTACCTCAGTCTCACTCATATCTTTACAGGTTTTTTCTCCGCACGTATTTTAAGTCTATTATAAAGTATATTTTCATAATTTATTTTGAAAATTTTCTTTTTCTTAATAAAATTTTAAACATTATATTTCTATTTAGAAGGAAAAAAAATAAAGATAATTTAGTAACTATAAACTTTGTAGGAGTATTAAAATGCGTGTCGAGCTTCCATCCTCAATATAAAGAATTGAGTGGGACCTAATATACATGAAAATTTAATATATTAAGAACATTTTAACTGTCTCTTATTTGCACTAGTTCTTAAAGGTGAACACGAATTCGTGAATAATATTTATAAGTTGTTCCCGCTCCTGAAATGTGTTTTTGTGCGTAAACGATTATTTCTTAATGAATCAATATACAATTTTTTTTTGACGAAGAATAAAAGATTCATTAAAATATTGAAATCCAGAAGTGAAACAAAAAACAAGCTAAACCCATAGCCATTTTTTCCCAGATTACTTAATAAATAGAACATTCAAAATTTTTAATCTAAAATCTATTACAATGACAATTCAACGTACACCTCATGAAACTAGTAATATCACATTCACAAAAGTGTCTGCAATGTGCAAAACAATCAGAGTTAAATCATCAAAGAGTAACAGATACCCAACAAAAATATATATAAGTTATGATATTTCAAAAAATATATATTTTACACATAGTCACTCTATAATATTATTTTAAGCACTTAATAAAATATATAAAATATTTAAGTAAAATTTTCTACATCCATATTATATATATATATGCTGTATATACACAATTATAATTGCTTACCAAAAGAAAAAAAGTATGCAATTATAATTTATATGGACAGGCTTTCGAGCGAGAGTTGAAATGATTTTAGGGAAAGAAGAGGAGAAGACTTGCCTCAACCTTACCTGCTCAAGGTGGTGGGGGTCAATGAAAGAAAGCAAGAAAGTTCTTAGAAAAAAAGAAATGATAAAAGCTTAAAGTTAAACTCTCAAAAAGAAAGAAAGCTGATTTTCACAAAGCACATACATCTTTTCCTTTCTCTCTTCTTCAACTTCTTATCTAACATGTCTCTCTCTCTTTAATTCAATTATTCTCTTTCTCTCTCTCTCTCGATGAAATTATTGTCTGGCCTTACCCCCTTGGTATGAATAAAGCTGCAAGAAAATAACTCTAGTTTCAATAGCTCTGTGTACAACAACTTAGTGGGGGAGATTTGATTGATTTGTTTTCTTCTCCTAATCAATTCTATATATTTCTATCTTTATATTTCAAGAAACTCATCATTTGTAAGTTTCTCTTTATTCCAATCCCATGTTAGACAATAATAACGCGACGGCCTCTACTGGTCCTTCTTCTTCATCTGATGCCTTCACCAACTCCTCTGAAAATGGTGTTTCCAACAAAAGAAAAAGAAGACCTGCTGGTACTCCAGGTTTGCTACTCCTCAACTACCCTAATCTACAATTATACAACATCATATATATGTCGTATAAAGTTTCGTTTGAATTATGAGATTCCATTCCAATCCCGTTACCGTAATGAGAATTAGATTCTATTAGAATCATATTCTTTTTTCAGTAACCGGGATTGGAATCACACGATCCAAACGACTCATGTTTGAATACTATTAGAGCATAATTATTGAATTATATATGATATGAAATGATCATTTCATGGGAGTAATGAGAATTTTTATGTTTGTTTTGGTAGATCCAGATGCTGAGGTTGTATCGCTTTCACCCAAGACATTACTTGAATCAGACAGGTATGTGTGTGAGATCTGTAACCAAGGGTTTCAAAGAGATCAAAATCTTCAGATGCATCGACGGAGACACAAGGTACCTTGGAAGTTACTCAAGAGAGAGTCACCGGAGGTGCGAAAACGGGTATTTGTCTGTCCAGAACCCACTTGTCTACACCATGATCCGTGCCATGCCCTGGGTGATCTAGTGGGGATCAAAAAGCACTTCAGAAGAAAACATAGCAATAACAAACAGTGGGTGTGTGACAAGTGCTCAAAAGGTTATGCTGTTCAGTCTGATTATAAGGCACATCTCAAGACTTGTGGCACACGAGGCCACTCTTGCGACTGCGGTCGTGTCTTTTCCAGGTTCTTTTTTCAACTCCTTCAAAATCTGTACCATATTAAGCAACAAATAATCTTTGGTTCTTGATTACTATAAGAGATTAGTAATATATTCTATACAGTTATATGTTAGTACATAATGACTTTTATATGTGTATCTATGTGACCAAGAATCACAATTTCATTCTGTCTAATTACACTATTTGTTGCTTATTACTATTGTATTAACAAATATAGGTAGGTAGCTAGATTTGGTTAGATTATTAAATTAATTGTAAGTCTACGACGGAATAAAGGAATGATTAATAAAATAGTCATAGTAGAGAATGATAAGAGCTATATACTATACCAGTAGTATATGAGTTTATTATTGGTTGTTTGTTGGTAGCCCTACAGTAGTAAGAGGAAGCTCTGATTGCTCTCTTGACTGATTTGTTTGCAGTAGTACTATTCTGCTGCTTCTTCCTCTTTTTCTTTAAACACATCAATTGTACGTGCGAGCTGATTAGCTACATTTATTTCATAATTTTTGTAACATATCTCTCTTTTAACCAATCAAATTATCAATCATTAATATTTTTCATTTATTTACAATTTGATTGGGAAAAATTAAACATTTCAGAGTTGAGAGTTTCATTGAGCACCAAGATGCTTGCACTATTCGTCGAGTCCAGCCGAGTCATTTACAAGTAATATTGCAGCATCAGCAACAAGCGTGTTCTTCTCGTACAGCATCAAGTGCTAGCCATTCTAGCGAAACCAACAACTTGAGTAATATATCTAAATTGCTTAGATCATTTCCTATGACAACTCCTCCTCCTAATCCTCCTCGGCAGCAACATCAACCAGATCGCGATCACATGATGAATTTCCCTCCGTACCATGATCATGATCATCAGCATCGACAACGCTTGGAGCTACAACTATTACCCATGTCATCGAATGCTACAAAAACATGTCCTTTATCCGAACAGAATCACGACGAAAACCATGCAACTCATTTGAAACTTTCCATTGGGAGCAATGATGTGAATGGCAGTACTGACTTAGCTTTGAGTAACGAGGATCAACTAAAGATGGCGAAGAAGGAGAAGGCATTTGCGGAAGAAGCAAGAAAGCAAGCGAAGAGACAGATTGAACTGGCTGAAATGGAGTTCGCAAATGCTAAAAGAATCAGACAACAAGCACAAGCTGAGTTTGAAAAGGCTCAGGTTTTAAAAGAACAAGCAACAAAAAAGATGAGCTCTACAATGTTGGAAATAACATGTCATGCTTGTAAGCAACGATTCCACACAACAAAAACAACAGGAGGTGCTATGTATTCAACTGTTGCTGATGAGACTTCACTTGGCATGAGTTACATGTCTAATTCAGCTATAACTGAAGGTGAAGGAGAGTAGCTAATACCTAGTTACTCTACTACTATTATTAATGATAAAATACACAAATGTTTGTCATTATCTTTGTGGCTTTTTGGTTTATATGTATGTCATCCCTATGAAAAGCTATATCATTAGGGATTCTTGTATGCAGTTTTCTCATTGCTGGGGTGTTGTGATATTGTGATGTCTTTCTATAAAATCTTTCTGAGTCCAATTTTTCATTTCTTTTGATTTGAAATTAATATGATCATGTTTTGTGGTATTACTCATGAAACATTCGATGAATGCCATAATTCTTATATCTTCAAAAATATGAGAGTGCCCGAACCGGTATCTTAAAAGATTGCGGACTGAATGATCAGAAACTAAAACAATTAACAAAATTTGAGGTAATTAACTTGAGCCTACCCTCCTCTAGCTAGTATCTTCTCTATCACCAAGGTCCGTATTACATCAGTAGTAATTTTGTAAGTTTTACTTGAATACAACAAATGAAACAAAAAGAGCATATCTAACACAATCTCTGAAACTCAGTTTTTAGCAACAGGTATCAATTCTTACGCATACACATGTTTGTCTTTACATATATAGCTGTCGAGTACACTTCGTGTTATTGAGATATATACAAGCAAAAAAAGTCTGCAAGATGCTCAAGAGCTAGAGCTAGCCTACTGAAATCTTTCAGAACTTGAATGATTAAAAAGTAAAGGCTTCCCTAATTACTACACTGTACAGCGTAACGCTCACGTGAGATTGTGTTTATAGTTGTAGTATTACTTTTAGCATGCAGTGCATGTAATATACAATTTCATACAAATCAACACATGTGACATGGTACGTACAATGTTGTCAAAGAAAAGCCAGAAATGGAAAACCTGCAGCTCTCTCCATATTTGTCATCACTGAGTGAGTCTTCCCAGTAGCTTTTCTCAGTTATCTGTAAACAAAGAGTTTAGTTGTATAATGTATACATCCGGTGGCCAAATAAGGATTAAGAAAATCCCACGTTAAAATAATTTATAATAAAAATTAATTAATTTTTGAGGATCAACCAAGATTAAATTTTTCTCTTTTTACTGGCGTGTTTACGTGTATATGAACTAATTCTAAAAAGAGTTAATAGGACAACCTATAGCGGTGACCTTTACTGAACCAGAGCGTACACTGAAATCAAATTTAGGATTTTAGACCATCTCCAACCCAACTCTATAAATGCACTTTTACACTATTTTGGTGCAAAATTCCTCTCAAACCCAACTCTAAAACTTACATCATTTTGGTGTTAGGGTATCTCCAATGCATGACACTATTTTGGTGTAAATTCTAAATCAAAATAGTGTAAAAATTACACCAATTTCAAATTCAACTCCAACCCAATCACACTAAATTTTACACAATTCTTGTATTATATAATTACTTTGTCGTTAAAGTACAAAATAAAGTACAAAAGTATTAAAGTTGGTTGGATACCAATGTAACAAATTTATTTTAGGTAAAGAGTACAAGGGTAATGTTGACATATACAAAAACTCTAAAAATTTGGTGTTACACCAAATTTGATGTAATTTTTGGTGTTGCACCAAAATGGTGTAAATTTTAGAGTTGGGTTGAAGAAGAAATTTACACCAAAATAGTGTAAAAGTGCAAATTTGAAGTTGGGTTGGAGATGGTCTTACACCAAATTTGGTGTTACACCAAATTTTTAGAGTTTTTACATATACCAAAATTACCCTTATACTTCTTTACTAAAACAAATTTGTTCCATTTGTATCCTACTAACTTTATTGTTTTTAACTTTACTTTTGTACTTTAATTATAAAATAATCTATATAGTACAAGAATGGTGTAAAATTTAGTGTTAGTATGTTGGAGTTGAATTTAAAAATAGTGTTATTTTTATGTTATCTTAGTGTGAAAATCACACCAAAATAGTGTTGTGGGCGGAGATGTCAGTAGGTGATAAGCTCTTGAAATCCCATTCCAATCAGCCAACCTATTCGAGGTGAGCGATAATATTTGTATCATCTTAAAAATATGGATTAATTAAAAGATGGGATTTCTTGATTACCATATTTGGGGTGGGGGTATTATTGATCAGTACTCCCTCCGTCCCCCAGGTAGTTCCGTCCCCCCAGGTAGTAGTATACATGTGGTGTTTGTAAATATTTCGAGACTCCTATATAAAGTGTAGTTTTATAATTTTTTTTAAAAAATTACAAAACTATACTTTAAATGAACCTTAAAAAATATGCCAAAAAGTAACGTAAAAAATTTAACGAGACATAGGAGTCGAATATATCATGGATGTGTGTGTATATTTCAAATCTTGAAGCTGTACTGCTCTACATGTAAAAGAGAGATCTGTACAGTATGAAGAGATAAAGTGAGAGATGCTGTCAATGTATTTCTGTTTATTATAAATGCTTATGCAGAAACCATGTTTTTCAGTGCCACAGTTGAATGGTTAAGTGACAGGCACTCGTCACTTTCAAAGAGAAAATACAACACACACTTGAACACAAAAATATAGTACAACAAATTTCACCATTTTTTTTTTTAAAATTACAATTCAACCACATGCAGAGCCTAGCGTCAGCAGCTATCAGTTACTACTGTTTGCTTTCATTTATTTAGAGAAACATACACACCACAACTCTCAGTTTTGAAAGACCATTTCGAGATAAATTGGATGAACAGTTCCAAAAAGTTGGATAAAGGAGAGGAAAATTTGATAAAAATTAATTATGAAAAAAGGTACTGCCAAGTGCCAAGTCTAGATAATTGAGTTCTTAGCACGATTGAATACAAAGCAAAAGGCCACCATAGGACCATTGGGTTTCATCTGCTGGGTTTCTATTTTAACCCCCCTGGTGCCTTCTTTAGGGACCACGTGCAACCTTTTTGATTCCCTTTTTAATGTAGGGTGATCTTTTGTCTTAATTTTTGAAAAATAATAGAGAAATGGCCGGATAGCCAGCTAATTATATCCGGGAAATTCTTTTTTCAGATTGATTTTTATATTTTCAAAGCTATTTATATAGGAATTGAATGGAATTGCATTGGAGTTGCACGTATATGTTAACTTTTTAAGAAAAAGATAACCTAGTGCTTGTTTGGATCGATTTATACCTGATTATCGGGAATGAGATGAAATTTTAACAAAAAATTATATTAGAACTTTATTTTCATTTCCATTAATTAGGTTAAAATCACATCATCTAAATGGCCCCTAATCTGTTGTTAGATTAGGTAAACAAATCTGTTCCGAAAATGTTATGTTTTCTTTCTTTAGTTTTGGCTCTCTTGGATGTTTGATTTTTTCTCAACCATTAAAATTTACTCGTAAAATGAGCGCGTTCTGCTCTTATTAACCCGCATTGTTCCAGTGTCGTCGTAGATAGCATAACACCTAGCAGCTAGGTTCGAGTTCGAAAATAAAAATATTTGTGTGATTCTTATACGGTACAAATTTTAGTCCCCTTTCAGTACATGCCATTCACTTTACATCCAGGTGATCAAAACGGTTGTCGTCAAACGAAATGAAGGTGATAGTTTAGAACTACATGTATGTATCATTGTCTTTCTCTAACTTTTTTTCAACTATTTGATGCCAAAGTAATGTTACTTTGGCTTTGGCCAACCATACGATTTGGAACAGATAGATACTCAAAAAGATAGTAGAAAGAGATAAACTGGTTTTGAGTCATATATATGTATTAAACTTTTGTGATGCCAAGAGAATCATTTTCCCATATGGAGAATACAAGAAACAAAGAATAGAAAGACACTCACAAACACAATAGGCTTCAAAATGGAAAGTTGCTTTTGAATTATATGTATATATGTGGTCACATGTTATGTTCGGTACTAAAAGGAGTCGATAATAATAATAATAATGAAAGTGTAGGCTAAGAACCAACTTTTTTTACTTGTTTCTAAACTACTTATGATTTGGGCCCAAATGGCTTTCGTTAGGTGATGTTGTATTATTTAAAGTTTATGATTTATTTTCTTGTATAAATATTTGATGTGAGTCAATATTTTTTCATATTTGAATATTTGGGTAATTTGCAACACTAAATTCTGAAGCTACAGCCTCTCACTAGTAAACGACTTTTTGCGTCTGTCAAAATAGGTCTAAAGGGTCGAGTCTCACCTGGAGGGAGGGGTTCGTTACGAATCCTCTGATCACTTGTATATGCCTGCATCTCAATACTCAAGGAAGGATGAAATTTCATTCTCATTGAAATTCATTTAACAATTGATGCTCTTCTAAATTTATGTAATTTTAGATTGGAGTTGGGGTGATCATTTGATCTGGTCAATTTCAGCAGTTCAATTTACCTGGAAGAGTTTTTAACCTACAAATATGCAAACATGAACTTTGCCTCTTGTTGTTATACTGGATAGATCAGTTGTACGTCCTGGAAGTGGTCTGCATCAGAATATTAATCCTATTAATCATCATCAAGAACATAAAAAATAATTAGGTTTCATCTTATAAACAAGAAATTTTAAGTCTCACACTCCCATTTCGAACAAAAACTTAAATAAAAGAGAGTAAACATATAAATAAGAAATTTAATAAGGCCTTCAAATGCCTTCTATTATCCAACCCTGAGATTCATACTCAACAAATTACAAAATTGCCTTAAATTTTGGAAGATCTATTTTAAGCCCTCAACACATTTTCTACTCCCTCCGTCCCAATATACATGTCCCTTTTGGAAAAAAAACGCATATTAAGAAAATGATTGGTTGAATAATATTAGTCAAATCTTGAAAAGTGAGAATATGGTATAGTTTTAGAAAGTCAAATCTTGGGAAAAGAATAATTTTGAAAAGTTATCCTTAAATTTGTATTGAAAGAAGAGAGGGACAAGTAATTTGGGACACATTTTTTGTCAAAAGGGACATGTATATTGGGACGGAGGGAGTATTAAGTTTCTGGTCACCATTAACACCTGGGACTGAGCATCTCCCAAAAGAATGACCTATCCCATATTCATGCAAGTCACCTAGAAGCTGGCTATCTTTTTTTCTTAAATATATCTCTTACACCCAACACTACAAATAAGACAGTGATTTTTGGCACGGCCCCCGCTTACAAGTTACAACCAACACTGCATACAAGTCATGTACAACCTATACATTATCCAAATGATCATGGGAGCTTTCAAAAATCTCATGTAGCACAGTTAACATTAATATCAAGACACATCATTTCAGTTTATTATACAAATAAATATTTCTTGTTTTTTGATGTATAAGTAACATTATATCAGCAATCAAGAAAATCTGAATGCATGACGAACCTAGTTAATTCTGAAAATTGACATGTACTACCTTTTCTGCCCAAGAACCTAGGTGTCATTTTCTCATTTTTAGTCTCACCAATAGTAAAGCTAAAATTATTGGTGAATGTTCTAGAGATGGAAGTATTAAGGTACGAAAGGAAAAATGATCTAGAAGGACAGTTTTTGGTTAAGTCATAGGTGGCAGTGGGCTTAGGTTATTCAAGTTATGGGCTTGTGTTGTGGTTTAAGCCCAATATCTCTGAAGTGGTATAATATCCTTTGCTCAAAAAAAGGATACGATGAATGTTGAAGTAAAATATTTTAATTCAATTATAATAGCTCATATTTCTTAGAAGTAATATTATTTTTACAATAATATTTTAGATATCTATACTCTTTATTAATAAGCGAAACCATTTTTAAATGGAACACGGTACTAAAGTATCAAAGCACAAAAGTACCAAATTTTGGTAATAGATAATTATGTAATATCTATTTTTTAATTATATTATTATATAATATCTATTTTCCTAATTATATTATTATTCAGCCCGCTACTTACATGAATAGACTTATATTCCCCTTTGTTTTCTATTAGTTAGTGTTCATCCCATTAGTTATAAATGTACTTGAATTTTATTAAGTCTCTATTGCAAAAAAAAATAAAAAATACGACTATAATATAAAAAAATTAATATAGTACTAGGGTTATGTATTCTAAAATTTTGGTACTAACTAAATAATTATATAATTATTTTTAAAATCTTATATTATTAAATCACATTATTAAATCACAGCTACTAACACAAATTGACTTCTATTTCGAGTAGACTTTATTTTTATTAGTTAGTGTCCATGAAAGTTGATAGGGAAAAATTATAGCCCTAGGGACATAATTAATGATACATTAATTATGTCTGGTGAATAATGAATGGCTCGAAGTCCAAAATAGACAAGTTGGGCCTAGTGGGCCGATTCAGCATACCTAAAGCTGTAAGCGGAAAGGAAATATATATTATAGTT
>PHNY01086272.1:669-13217 GCA_003724115.2 Anethum foeniculum
AATTACTTGAACTTAACGAAGAACTCAAAAAGAAATCGAAATAATTGTGAGTATTATATTCAACCCCCCACTTACAATACTTTGGGACCTAACAAAATCTCATCCTTGACAGTGATTCTGAGAGTGATTATGAAAAGAATGCAAACAATGAAAGAGAGGAAGCTAGTGATCCAGTCAATTCTGCAAATGAAGATCATCCTCTAATCAGAAACTCACCTGAATTTGATAGCAAGAACTCAGGGGAAGAAAGGGGTGATAGTTCTGCAATTCATGCCATAGATGAAGAGAATGAGGACACCTCTAGTCATCAAAATCATCACACTAGGAAATGGGACAGAAGCTATACTAGAGACACTATTATTAATGATCCAAATGCTGGTGTGAGGACTAGAAGCCCTCCTTGATCCTGATTGGATAACTGCAATACAAGAGGAACTGAATCAGTTTGAAAGAAACAAAGTATGGGAGCTGGTTCCTGCACCAAGAAATAGAAGTATTATTGGAACAAAGTGGGTGTACAGGAACAAGATGGATGAAAATGGAATTGTAACTAGAAACAAGGCAATGCTGGTTGCTAAAGGCTACTCACAAGAGGAAGGAATTGACTATGATGAAACTTTTGCTCCAGTTGCAAGACTTGAAGCAATAAGAATTTTCCTTGTATTTGCTGCACACTCAAACTTTAAGGTGTTTCAAATGGATGTGAAAAGTGCTTTCCTGAATGGTGAACTGGAAGAGGAAGTCTATGTGCAACAACCTCTTGGATTTGAAGATCCAGAGTTTCCAAAATTTGTCTACAGACTTTTAAAGGCTCTTTATGGATTAAAACAAGCACCTAGAGCATGGTATTACACTTTATCAGAATTTTTGATCAAGAATGGATTTACTAGAGGAACAATTGATAAAACTCTCTTTTTCAAACAACATGGTGATGACATTATCTTAGTTCAAATTTATGTGGATGATATCATTTTTTGATCTACTAATGAGAAGCGTTGTCAAAGATTCTCAAGACTCATGCAAAGTGAATATGAGATGAGCGTGATGGGAGAAATAAGTTATTTCTTTGGCCTTCAAGTCAGTCAAAGAAATGATGGAATCTTCATCATTCAAACTAAGTATGTTAGAGATCTTCTAAAGAAATTTGGAATGGTGGACTGCTCACCTGCATCAACTCCTATGTAGACATCACAAGCTATAGGGGAATGATTGGATCTCTACAGTATTTGACTGCTTGTAGACCAGACATCATGTTTGCTACCTGGTTATGTTCTAGATTCAAGCCAAACCAAAGGAATCACACCTAATGGCTGTCAAAAATATTTTCAGATATTTGAAGGGCACTCCAAACTTGGGATTATGGTATCCTAAGGGAACTGGATTTGAAGCTGTTGGTTACACATATGCAGACTTTGTTGGATGCAGGGTTGACAGAAAGAGTACTAGTAGAAGCTGTCAATTTCTTGATCAAAGACTTGTATCCTGGTACAGTAAGAAACAACAGTCTGTGTCAACTTCCACAGATGAAGCTGAATACATAGCTACTGGGAGTTGTTGTGCTCAAGTGCTTTGGATTAGAAATCAAATGATTGATTATGGACTAGTGTTACAAAACATTCATATCATGTGTGATAACACTAGTGTAATATCCATTGTTGTTAACCCTGTTAATCATTCTAGAACAAAGCACATTGATGTAAGGTACCACTTCATTAGAGAACATGCTGCAAATGGTACCATTAAGCTCAACTATGTTCCAACAGAAAAACAGTAAGCTGACATTTTCACTAAACCTTTAGATGAAGGATCATTTACAATATTGGTAAGTGAAACTGGAATGTTAAATTCTTCATCTTACGGCAAGAACTTGGCTAACATGTTGTAGTAGTTTAATTCTTAATGGATCAAAATTAATTTGATTCAAGTAAGAATTTGCTGAAATATGATTTATGAATATTTCAGATACATGCTGTATATTTATTTATCAAATTAAAATGAACTTGGAATTTTTCTATTTCTAAGAAAAACTGCCCAATATTAATTTTATGTAATTAATATGTGAAATTGATACAAGACAATATCAAAATGTAGCAAAAGTATACCGCAAACTGAGTTCTCGACAAGTCTTGAGTGAGTTCGCAATAAGCTATTTCGAGATCACTATATCCTTCGCGATATGGAGTTCTTGACATCACATTTTTAGACTTCTCGATAACTCGGAATGGAATAATTTAAATCAACAAATTATTTCATGAATATACTTTTGATATAAATTGATTTTAATCTTATATTGTAATTTCACAATATAAATTGAAATTAAATGGTTTTATTGGCTAACTGAGTATTTATACAACATGTCGTGATATCATTTTCCAGTTCTAGACAAGAGTTCTCTACATGACATCTCGACATAGATTCTCTGTAAGCTCTATAAGACTTTGCGATACATTTTTTGACAGTTTCTAATTCTTTTATCGCGAAGTAACATCTCTACCACTATACCATAGATGGGATATCGCAACCAGACAACCAAAAATCCATTCCAATAGACTGAAATTTTCAATTAATTTTATATAATTATGGATATACTGTAATGCTTCTTAAAATCGTTTGAATAATGAAAAATGTTCAAACTACTGCAATGATTTATACAGTAGTTGCTATAAGTAGTGCAATTATGCTCGGGCCTTTGGCGGGCTGCCAAAATTATGAGCGGGATTTCAAATTTTTAGAACAAATCAAAAACAAAAAATAAATAAAAGAAAACAAAAGAAAAACCCCGACACAACTATAATACAGCAAACAAACACATGGGGAACACAAAGCGTAAACACACTCAGCCCACTTAGAGATTCGATTAGATATGGGAGATTGAACATTAAAGCTCAAAATATTGAAGCACTTGGAAGCATGTTTAAGAGAGATGAGTACTGGGAACAAAAATGAACCGGAAAATCTACTTCTTTCTTATTTATAGCGAGACGATGAGTTGCGAAAGCATGATTCACTATTCGCCTATTAAAATTCTAACCCTAACTTGGTATTTATTATCATATTTATATCTAATTAATAATTATGTTTGGGTTTCTTCAGGTCGATTGTATGCGATAGAAAGAGGATTGAAGATCCCCAAACTGATTGTTTCTCTTATCAAACAACTTTAAAAGGTTAGATTATCCCCCTACTTGTTTCGAGTTAGTGTCTATAAACAGTCAATTTCAATTTAATCTGTAATTTACCGGAAAGCAATTAAATTATATTAACATGGTCATTTACATTTGATTTTGTTTCACTAAATCGGGTTCGAGTCATGTTTGATGTGTTAATTAAGTTTTGGATTGTTATTTTAATTTCCAAGGGGATAAGAAGTCGCGGCTAGAGTTGACAACATATGAAAGTTTATACATTGAGGAATTTTCCTTGAATGTGTTCGCAAAAGCAGACAAGCAAGATCGGGATGTCCGAGCTGATAACTATCATTCTTAATCTCCTTATTACAAACATAGAATTGAACAGAGCCCGTTCACGGTCACTACTATAAAGTGTGAGCATTGAGAGTACATCATGAGTTATTCAATCAATCTTAACGGTCTTTTAATGCTACATTTTTTACTAAAACATGCTCTCCAGTAGTGTCCAAAAGTACCATATAAATTTGAGGTCGGTCCAAGCGTGACTTAGCTTGTTTAATTTCTTTATGGTCATAATTAGTACAACAAAACTTTTTAAGCTGAAGACTATTATAGATATTGGACAAACATAGCAAGAGAATTTTTACATGCTAAGCATCGATGTGACAAAAAAAAGCCTTGTGGCAGAAGGCTGGTGTCCTCTTTTTCCTACAAATTAGGTATTACTTCACTCTGTTTTATTATGTCTTGTAGTCTCCTTACATACAAGACTAGTTTAGCTCAACTTGCTTGGATTTTTGACTTTATATTTATTTTAGCCTAGGTCAAGCTAAGTATATTTCATTGTAAAGCTAAGTCACTGAGACTAGTCTTATGTCTTTTCTTTTGATGTACTCTTCACTAGCTTTATCTCCTATTTGTAGTTTTTATGCAATATGTATTTGCTGCATGTGATCTCTTATCTACAGGTAGTATTTAGGGCAAAAGTTGGGGAAAAATATAAGCTTCCTCCATGGTCTGTGCTAGAACAAACTTATGGAGCGGTATGTTGATCGACTACATACCTTTAAACTTTCAGGGGATTTTGCTTATGGAGTGGTTTGCTTTATCTTATTTTTCAAATAAAATATAAGTACTATATTCTGGAAAAAGCTTAAACAAAAACCTTTGGGTATTTTGTTGTTTTAGTTTTAGACTGAATCTTCCTGCATACTTTATCTGCACATGAGATCTAGTACTTATCATCTTTAATTTCTCAATTGCCTTGTAATCCTGATGGATAGGTTGTTCGCTACAAAGGAGAAGGCAGGCTATCTGGTTTTTAGGAGTCTAAATGGATTGATGTTGAAGTCTTTATTCTTGGGGAAGAGGTGTAATTTTATGTTTTTTAATTTGTAGTTGATTGCTAACATATGGAGTGTTCATTTGAATTTTACCCATAGGTTGGTTCACCTCTTCTGTAATGCTTACGGCGTACAGCTAACATTGTGTTTGTGCAGTATTGCAAAGAAGGATTTGCTATTGGATTCCTATTTCCTGCCCCCGATTATTACTACATGAAACTTTATAAACAACTGAGACTAGAAAGCTTCAGTTAAAGTCACTGATTCATATATTAAGTAAGTTCTTGGCCCTTCTCGACCTAAGTATATTTCATTGTAAAGCTAAAGAACACATGAAATTAATCTTAATGCAAACAACTTACTCAGAAATGTACCATTCTGGGCAGTTTGACCACCTCTGACTAAAAAAGGGATAACTTCCTGTAGAAAATGAATTTTTTCGATCCGTAAAATTTGCTGGAAACTAGACTATGATACCTTTTCAATGGTATATCATACTGCACCTAGAACCTCCCAGATCAAAACAGTTTATTCATCAAAGTGGACTGAAAAACATTTTCAGAATTATGATTTTTGCATAAGTTTCTAGTCAATCAGATTTACATGCATCAATGTCATAATTTATAAAATCAATGATCATTATGAATTTGTTTGTTTATGTTTGAATTCTGCTATTTTCAACACCTTGTTAATGAGTCAAATTATTTTGTGTTTGTTTATAGTAATAAATATCTAAGCAAACACTTAACAGAAGTAAAATGCTATTGTTTTTGAATGATTACTAAACCTAGGGCCTGTCATTTATAGAATTTTCTCTCTGATTTAGAATTCCTTATCCATTACAATGGGGAACTCTGGTCTTCAGCTGGGAAATAGCTCTTATGATGTGCGTGGTGTCCATAGTTTCATCAGTTGATTCAGTAAGCTTTTGCAACTATACAAATTCTATAATTATAATCATTTACTATTGCGGTTTCAACTTCTTTAGGCAGAATTTTACATTCAGGGCTGTTGCTTGTAGGCGCTAGAATATGTCGTGTGCATTTTTGAACTGTTATAGGTCATTCTACTTTATAGTAGAATTTTTATGCTTTTTACGAGTGCCTAATGTTATGGATGATATGATTTAATTGATAATTAAGTGTCCTAGGCTTGAGTTCCTGTGATATTTGGAGATGCTAGGCTGTGACTCCTTGATAATGCATTAATTTAATGATGATGCGACATGGTGTTGACCATGATAAACTTGCATTTTGGTATAGTTTTGACACTGAACAACTTGCTTTCAAAGGTACTATTGGAGCTCAATTGGTAGACCTTGGACTGCTCACATTGTTGAAAATTTAAAAGCACTTAGCAACGAGGTGGGAAGTTGCTCTCAGATCCAAAAGGAGTTGTCTTATCAGTGGCAATGGTTCGAGCTGACTGGAAAGAAACATCAACAACCTATTTTATATGACAGGAGTTTCCGGGGATCAAGAGAGTAGATGTGAAGATTAGGGTTGTAGAAAACAGAGTGCTAAGAGTCAGTGGAGAGTTAAAAGCAAAGGAAGAGATTGAAGTCGAGAATTGTGTGTAAACTTAGGTAGTGGTTGTGTGTAAACTTAGGTAGTAATGTACCAAAGTAGTTATTTGGATCAATGTTTATGATGTACAAAATTTTTATTGATTTTGGATTGGTGTTTGTGATGTACCAAATTAATGGTGGATTTTTCATTGAAATAGACAAGTCATGCTCGACTATTTTTAGCAAAGCATTGCCATATCCTATAAAACTATTGCCATTTATTCTTTATTTTGGTATTAAAAGCATTGCTATTGGAAAAATTATAATTATGGTTTAATTCATTGCCATTACCCACATATTGCAATGGTTAACAAAAAAAATCACTAAAAAATGAGCATTGCAATAGGCTATTGCAATGGTTCAAATATGTTGCCATAGAGACAAATTCATTACCATACCATGCTTTTTGCAATGATTTTTGGCATTGCGATATGGTACTGTATTCGTTGCTATCTCGACCTATCATAACGCGAGCAAAGTTAACGCCAGATTTTTACATAAACATTGCAATAGACTCTACTGTAATGGTTTTAGGCCCTTCAGCAACATTTTCAAGGGGTTGCTGTATCCCATCTATGGTGTAGTGTACCTATAAATACCCAGACATCTTGACCTAACCCCTCTTTACACTCTCGAGATCTATTTTGACCTAATTACCGCAAACTCTCTCAACTTCTCTTCTCTACAAGTTTATTTCTTCCAGAATTTTTCCAAATGGCAACTATTCCCAAGGATGGAACAGATTTCTTAGCCTTTGTTAACCCAAACCAGGCACCTTACAATTTCAAGTGTTTTGTGAAATTTGTCTCAGAATCCTATTTAACTAGAGCACTAACAGCTAACCCCACTCTGTATCTGGATGTGCTGAATGAATTCTGGGGGAGTGCTATTCTCACACCCTATGTTAATGAAAACCAAGTGCAGTCCATGGTGGCGACATGCAATATTAAGGGAATGAATGTGGAGTTCTCTGCAGATGATCTGAACAATGCTCTTGGAATACCTACAGAGAACCTGGTTGCAGCTCCTACTTCTCAGGAAATTGAGGAATTCATGGAATTCATCAACTATGAGGATACTGTTGATCTGGCCTGGCTGAACAAGAAGCACCTGAGAAGGGAATGGTCTTTTGTGTTTGACACAATTCTAAAGGCCTTCACTTGTAGGAAGACTGGATTTGATCAAATCTCAAGTGTGGCACAGAAGTTGGTCTACTCAATGGCCTATGACAAGCATTTGGATGTTGGAAGCTTGATCCTAGGAGAACTCAGCTCAAGGCTCATCATGCCTTTGGAGAATAGGAGTAAGGAAATTTTCTTCCCTAGATTTATCATGTGTGTCCTAAATTATAAAGTGCATGATATTCACTAAACTGAAGGTATAGACATAAATTTAAAAGGCACTTCTAAATCAGTTTCAAAAGTTCTATTTGCACAACCGAATAAGAAGAATAACGTAAAAGTAAGTCTCAATCTCACTACTTTTATGTTAAAAAGATTTGAGACTTACCCTTACCCTATGCCTGACATGAGAGGTGTCACAATTGCTAGTCCAGCTATGGCTCCTGGTCCTGTAGAAGTACAAACATAGGACAACCCACAGGTTCCTTCCACAGCTGAAACCACTTCTTCATAACCACTAGGTGTTAGTAAGCCAACTGCTTCATCCTCCCAAAAGGGTGAAGTTAGTAAAAAGAAGAGGAAGCATATTAACCTTAGTGTCATTAATGAGAATGAAGAGAGAGTTCCTGAGAATGAGAGCCACCTGGTCAAAAAGCCAAGAAGAAGAAAGTAGAGCTGACCACTCAATCAATCACTTCTGTATCCTCTCAAAAGGATACAGATTTAAATAAGGAACAACAGTTTACAGAGTCTGCACCCCCTCTTGGGCACTCTCAAGAGGGTGAAAGAAGTCACATGGTTGGTACACACAGTGAGGGCACATCATTTGAAACTCCCTCTTTTATTCAGGGGGAGTTGCCAACACTCAAATCTGAAATCACATCCCTTATCTCTCAAATTTCTTCTTCCTACTATGAAAGGCTTGAATCCACTTCTCAAGCCTTGCGAAAATCAAGTGACGCAGTTCATGAAACTGTGCTCAGCACTCAGAACCAACCTTTAGATGGTGAGAGGCTATGTGCTGAGATAGACTTTGATGAAACCATAAAAAACACTGGGGTTTCATCAGTTCTCACTGAAGACCCTGTGCCTGTTCCTGCACCTTCATGTGCAAATGAGCCTTCACGGGCCATTAGGTTTGAGGGTAGTACTCCTGAGGGGGAGCCACTCAAATCCTCTTCAATTCCATTGAAGGGCTCTCTAGAAGGGTCAACTCCCCTCAAAACCCTAGCTGAGATTGCATCTACAGTTAAAGCTGGGAGCACAATTGACAATGACTCATCCAATGAGGAGGCAAGACAACAAGCACATTCAAGTGCCAGTTCTTTGCAAGAAGAACAAGGTTTTGAGACTATGGTACATGACAATAACCTAGTCAACTCCCCTCCAATTCAAATGGAGGTTCACTGTCAAAGTGAACAACACTCTTTCATAACCACAGTTCCAACTGTGAGTTAAACTATGACTTCAGTCACAGGTGCAACCAACCCCCAAACATCCAACATAAATACTAACCTACCTTCTACATCAAACTAACCAACTTCAAGCCTTCTAGCCAAATAGATCCAAGACACTCAAGCTCAATCTACCTCAGTTGAAGACATGGTTGTAGATCAAGAAGGAATTGCTAACATAGCTCGGTACATGTTGTCTTAAAACATGTCCAATCAAGATTATCAAGCCATTCTACTGGCTCATAAGGAGGATGTTGAAGCTCAGCAGGATAAGACAGTGGATGAACATGAGGAGGATGGCAATGTTGATGCATGGCTTTCAAAATCTTTCACCATCAATATGGAGGATGCCTTGGCCAAGTTTAGAGAAAAGTACATCACCATTCTGGGCAGCAATGCTAAAGAGCTCACTCCTCAAGAGGTTTATGATGCCATCACAGAAGTCTACAAAGCTCAGCTCAGGGCCTTCCATCACTTTGGGAGGGCCATAGAGAAGACTCTTGAAGGTCATCAAGCAAGCATATCATAATTGATCAGGAAAAAGATTGATGAGCTCATGCCACAGACTTGGAAATTAAGAATCAGTTTGTCAAATTCACTAATAAACTGGCTACCCTCTCACTCACAGATGTGGAGAAAAGCATCAAGCAATTGAAGGAGTCATTTGTTTCTCTACACAACATTATGCAAGATCACATCTCTAAAAACAATGACACCAAGGTCAAACTAGACCAACTTCACAAGGCTAGGTTTGAACATTCTGCTTTGATGGATGAAGAGGTGAGGAGGGTGGTTCAGCAGATCATGACTGGTGAAGTTCATTCAAGTGCAACTGCTTCTACAGCTCCTCAAATCACATCTTTGCCAACTCAAGTTGCTGAACTTCAGGCCTCCAACAACAGCTTGGTCACTCAAGTCACACAACTGAATCAACAGGTTCAAGGCCAACATCATGACATCCAGTCCTTGATAGACTCCCAGAACTCTTTTCAAATGAAGACAAATGTGTCACTGGGAGCTATTATGGCAGCCTTAAACATCCCTCCACAAGAAAGCCTCCAAAAAGTGAGGGCCCCAAGCTCTACCCCCTCTACTCAGCCTGCTAAAAAGCCTAACGGGGAAATGGAGTCCAAGCAAACATCAAATCAAACAGAGATTGGTATGGAAGAGAGGCTCAAGAGAGCAGCTGAAGGACCTTGCCTTGACAAGGAGTTTGGAGATTTCCTAAATAGCTTGAGAGCCTCATTGAACCAGGACTACCACACAAGAGGTTGATAGAAATGTAAACTTTCTGAGGGTGTTTTTGGTCAACAAGGAGATGATGAAGGCCAAGTTTATTGTTGTAAATGTCAAAGATGCTGGGGTGGATAGGTGCATGTAGGTCTCTCTCACATTCTTAAAGTCAAGGAGAGCCTCAGAATTGGACATCTTCATCAACAAAGTGAAGGTGATGACTCCAGAGGACAATCTTTTGCTAAAGGAACTCAAATCTGGGCAAGAAGGAGCTTTTCCAGAAACCTATCTCAAACCTAGCAAGGCAGTGGCCTACATATGCCTTACTACCAGAAAGCAAAAGTATTTTCAAATCCCTAAGAATTGTGTGATGGGAAATAAAAAGCTAATGATGATCTTGGAGTCAGCATTGAAGGTGAAGAAACTCAGGACTGTAGAAGACATTGAAGATATCAAAATTCTTGGGAGATACATTCAAAATGCTGAGAGCATGCTACCAAAACTGCTATCAATACTGAAGATGAGGACAAGGATGATGATGAGCAAAAGAAAGGTGAACATAAATCTTTTGGCTCAAATCCAAGTCACTCTAGCAAAAGCAGTGGGAGTAATAAGGATGGAAAGGGTAGCAAGGATGAGAGAAAAAAAGAGCAATAAGGATGGAGGAAAGAAAGGGGATGACAAAGATGGAAAGGACACCAAGAAAACACCAATCACTCAGAAAACTCATCAACAAATGCCTAGCCAATCCAAAACTCCAGTACAAGCCTCCAAGCCGAAATTCTTCTATAAAGTCACAGCCAACTCCTCTCTAAAGAAGCCTGACCCAATAAACCAAATCACATTGAAGAAGCTAAGTAAACCTCCATCATTCAAACCACCAATCAAGATGCACTTCAAAGAAGGTTGAAGTGGAAGAAAGAGCACTTTGCGCATGCTACGATCAAAATGATTTTCTACCAATCTCAGTAGAGCTCTCAGAAGATGAATACAATAACCAACAAGCTGAACTTATAAACAAAGTCTCTGTGGATGCTTTGGAAGAGGTGAAAATCTACTTCAAAGATGGCTCATTCAATCTACTCAACAAAAAAGTAGTGCAATCTTTCTCAACAGTGAAGCTTGAAAGGGTGATCAGTCTAATGACTGAGGGTAATATGATCAAAAAGATGAGGAAGGTGCAACTAGTTGAGATGCTGATAGAAAGAGATGAAAGAAGGGCAAGGGAAAAGAGGGAGATGGAAGAGAGAGCTATGGAGAAGGCTAGGGAGCTGGACAGAATGGAAAGAAGATCAAATGAACTCAAAGCTAGAGGATTGTGCAGGGTTTCCGAAAATAGTTTATTTCTAAACATTAAAACTCATAAAATGTCAAGGTATAGAATTGAACATCTTAGCAGTTACACATTAGGAGAATGGCTAAAGCTGGTGCAAGCATTGAGAGGGACTGAATCATTAAAGAAATTAAATGTCTTATAAAGTTGAAGGACCTCATTAGATCTCTGCCAGGGTTTGAAAAATTTAGCTAGTTCTGCAATGTAAATTCCAAATGTAACAGCTAAGTGACAATTATGCAAAAAGAAATGTATTATGTTTACATTTGTGTTCTTTCATTCTTAGCTTCGGATTAGTCTTGTTATCAAGCATGAATTTGTGACAAGTAATCTTCTCACAAATTGAGGGAGATTGTTGTGCAAGACATGCCTCTTATAAAAAGACTAAGTCATACTGACAATCCTAAGAATTAGTTGACTTGTAATGGTTTAGTAATCTGTAAATGTATTTCTTAAGTCTGTAAAATTGATTGGAAGACTAGACTGGAATATCTTTTCTATGGACAACCATCAAGTTAAGGAATAAAACTCTGGAAGAAGATCAAGCCTGATCATGCCTCAGAATGAAGATACATAGCTTGAAGAAGAATAATGTTGTAGATTGAAAAATGTTCTAAGTCAGATGTCTACAAGTCACAAATCAAGGTATATTACAAACTGTTCAAGGTTATTGAGAAGTCTATCTGAAAGACAAGTTTATAGAGACGTCTATCGCGAAGTCAGCTTATGGAGAAGTCTATCGCGAAGTCAGCTTGTAGAGAAGTCTATCGCGATAGGATCTACAGAGATCTCTATCGCGAAGTCATATCGATATGTGGAGATATTTACAAGTCTCTCACATATCACGATAAGGACATATCTACAAGAGGCTTAGCACTTAGAAGATTTCGATAACAGTTTCATTTACAGAGTGCAACTATCATGGAGATTCAAAACCTCAGGTCAACAAACTATTTTATCATTAAAATGGAAAGTCTACAAATGCAGCTTGAAGAGTGCAAGATCAAAGGCCAAGATGAACTGGACAAAGGAGTGTAGCAGACCTGCAAGATTGTCTGTAGATATGCAGCACTTAAAATAGAAATAGACAAAGGGTCTTTAGAAAATATGTCTATCTATTTTAGTGCAATTTATGTAAACTGTGCAAGTTGATCTATAAAGCATGACACGGGGCCTTTGTCTAGATAAGAGAGTGGAATAGGACAAACAAATCAGATTTTGTATTCTGTAACACCCCCAGATCCAGGGTCGGGGATCTGAGTCGTTACGGTCTTTAATTCCATTATCAATACTTAATCTTGAATCACAAATAAATACTGCATGCTGTGACCCCTCAATCATACACACACACCAACACCAGTTATAG
>PHNY01086273.1:6708-17422 GCA_003724115.2 Anethum foeniculum
TTATACAAGTAACACGTATAAAAGTAAATATAATAAATTAAAGTAATTTTTATTTATTCACATTTATAAATAATCCTATTGTATTTTTTTAATTAAAAGAAAGTTGTCAAACTAAAGAAAATCTGTCTAATGTAAAAATGCATACGTATAAAAAAACGAAACTGTTTTTAATAATTCGATCCTAGTATCAATTTGTTTCTAATTTAAACAGTGTGAATATGATAAAAATACGACGTGTCTTATCAAAAAAGTATATGAACGTTTCTTTTTTATTTTATTTTTTTTGCTAATTAAAAATTTTTCTTTCCTTTTTATTTTAGGAGGTGTTCAGAGTTCATGTGTATATTGTCTTCATTTTCTATTAATAAAAGCTTATATTTATATTAAAGTTAAATGAATAAAAAAATTATATACTTCCTCCGTTCCACTCAATTCTTTACCATTTTTTTCTCATGTTTAATACGTATTTTAAAGTTTTTATAAAGTATAATTTTATAATTTTTTTTAAAAAAAATTATTTTTTGATTAAAAAATTAAATATTATATTTTTATTTAGAAGAAATTTTTTTAAATAAATATAAGTAACTATACTTTATAGCAGTCTTAAAATGCGAAATGATGCGAAATGACGCGAAATGACGGAAATAGTATAAATACAGCGGAAACAAAAAAAAAAAGCTTTGTTACAACCTTTTTAAACCACATGTACAATCATAACATGTACAATACATGTATAATGAGGTGGAGGGTGTTTTAGTAAAATGAATAATGAAGGGTGTGCAAGAATAAGTTTAAGGATGAAGAAACTAGCGAAGGGGTGTCACATGTCTTAAACAAATTAATGATATAGGTGAAAGATGTTTGCTAACAACAAAGCACCAGTGGTCTAGTGGTAGAATAGTACCCTGCCACGGTACAGACCCGGGTTCGATTCCCGGCTGGTGCAAAGCCATGATGATACTTGCTCCCAGTTGCAGTTGGTAGGGTCCGCTGCTAATCCTGAACATAAAAAATTCAGAAAAATGGGTAGTTCTGAGCTTTGGTTTTTACGCTAATTCTATTTGTTTCTATGTTGTTATTCAGCAATTATTTTTTACCTTCTCAGAAGCTCCTTGTACTACCAATTTACAAGTTTTAAAATTCTGAGAAGTTAGACGATAAAAGAGGCAGCAAATGCAATTACAGTTACAGCAAGGGCTTGGCTTACTAGGTTTTGGTAGAAAAGGATGCAGTTATTATGTTGTAATATTTCTCTTCTTCCTAATGTAAATGTAAGTATATGCTTTTTCTTCATTAATCATATTATTTTAACGTTTCTGTTTTGTGTTGCATCAAGAAGTGTGTTCAAGCTGTGAGTTCTGAATGATCCTCAGCTAATTTGGGACCTGGAAGACTTTGTTTAGTACTAATTGTGACCCACATGCTACAGAAGACCAGATAAAATTTGAAGCAGCAGCATTGTTACATATGGAGAAATAATAAGCATTAAGAGTAGGAAGAGTTCAGCAATCATTCAGTTTGAATTACACAAAGAAGTAGAAAAGCTCTGGATGCAACAAGTATGAGTTTTCCTCAATTCTACTCAGTTATTGCTATAACTTTACTTCAAGACCTTCAAGATTCAAAATTTTTTATGTACACATATCTTTTAATGCACACATGCACAGTAAGCCCAAATTTAGGCTGGTGTGCCTAGTCTGATAGATAAGTAAAGTTCAGGGCCTCCAGAGTCCAGACACACAGTTGACTAATTCATTTAGAATTGAATTGTTTAACTATGGCTTTAACTTATTTCCGGGCTTGATCTGCCCGAATTAAGTTGGATACTGATAGATCTTTGTTGATATTGGGCTCCCATCTTTTGTGATTGGGCTTTACTAATTAATCTACATCATCAGTGTACATGTAATCCTGATTGTAGATATCTGGGTCATTACTGCACTTTCTGGTGTCTTATTTGTCTGTGTAATGAATTTCATCGTTTCGGTTTTAGTATAGAACAGAGGACTCTTACATCGTTTAGCTTAAACATACACAGTTTCTTCTCCTAAATGTTTGAATTGTTAGCTGCAATTTTTTCGTAAGTTAACTTTCACAAGTCTGTCTCAATCTGGTAGGTACTGACAGCAACATCTTACTTGCTCGCTGGGTACATAGAAGTTTATGACTGATGCATCTCGGTTGTAAGGTACTCCAGATCTACAAACTTGGTATCATATTGTTCATTCACTAGTGCTACCAATAAATTCAGTGCTAGTTGTCAAGCAATATTATCATCTTATTTAGGGTCTTGGCAATCTTAAGAGTTTTACAATTAATAGCGTTGAAAAGCTAAAATGTTTTGGTATATCCACGGAATATCAAGTCAATTTATAGCTGTTGTAAATCCTCATGTGATAACTTCAATCAAGTAAAGTGTTTATTACTAATAGTAGGACCATTAGGAAAATGAAAAAATTGCCCCTACAACTCATCATATATGATGCTAGTTCTAATTATGGAAATGAAAGTGGTTAAAGCATTATTTACCTTGTCAATTTTTTTATCATGGGCATTTTCTTTCCTTTGGTGTCTTATGGAGGGCACACAAGTTTGATAACAGGGACCCTGCTCCATATTATGGAGAGAGATAGTTTACACACGTTCATACAATTTGCCTGTAGCATTAGCAGAACATCTAAAGTGTCTTCTTTTGATTATTCCTTACTTTCCTGCTATATTCTGAGCAGAAATTCATGTGCCATCATCAACACATTTAAACACTTGAAAAGGTCTTGAGCTTAAAATCTGGTATATATTTAAGTTGGGGAAGCGGTTTAAAGCTCGATTTTAGACATTAATAATTATAAGTTACATCAATAATTATAACTTATTAAGTAGCAATTTTCTGCTAATTTTGCATCTGGATTTGAGTTTGAAACCAGTAATCTTAATACCAGCAACCAGTAAAAAAAAGGTTATTGCTCTGATTTTTCTGCAGATTTTTATCTGTTTTTGTTTTGGCTAGAGTCTGCAAGAGTCACGAGTTGTAGGAAAGGAGTAGAAGGGTCCATATATGCTAACTTTGCTGCCACACTCAGCTCTTAAATCAAAAATTCCATCACACGTTTCGATTGTTGAGGTCCTGAATTTTCTGGTCCTGGTACTTTCTCTTAATGCACAACACCACACCAAAAACTCCTACACTCCTTACAAATTACAACCTAGATACCCCCGTACCTTCCTATGTGCAGTACAGTACCTTCAAACCGCCAAGACTTCAAAGCATCCACAGCCTTTATTGATGTGTTTCGAATTTTTGACACACTTTTGTCTTGTCGAAACTTAATCAAGCCATGTAACGTTTGGTTCATCATTTCTTAAAGAACATATTTTTTTCGGTATTTGTTAAAACACAAAGCTAGTGGATATCTAGTGGAGAATGGTTAAATGAGCTTAAGCTCGAACACAAACAAGTTTGGTTCGTTTTCTAAGAATTTTAAAGAGTCTTCAACTAAATGAACATTGATTCAAAATCGTTTGCAGGTTTGCAAACAAGTTAAGCTAAACCTAAAATCTTTAGTGAACAGATTGAAACAGGCTCGCACCAAACTTGATATCAGTAGTCAAATTCAGATAGGGCATCAGTTGTGGAGTTTGAACTTGTATGTGAATAATTAGATTCTTGTACAGTCAAAACTCTTGCCTTTAATCTTTCGGTTCTAAATTAAAGTACACCTAGCTACCTTGTCAAAGAAAGTAACTCGACAAAGATAACAAAGTCACTAGTCTAGACATCTAGTCTAACGTGATTAACCATTGTCTTGAGGCTTTATAATTTTAAGTACGTGGAGGCACCCCCATATGTGACAAATGGAAATCGGTCCCTCGCAGCAACCCACTCAATAATATGCATGCACATTACATGCTTTAGCACCAAATTTAGCACTTGTGTCACTCATACCCCTCTTTTCTTGAATGCCGCATGCTCATTTCTTCAATCAATCAGGTCTTACGGCGGAGCATTAGTCCTCCCATTACCTGTTTTGGATGCTACAGTTGTTTTATATATTCTTTTATACTTGAATAAGAGAGTAGTATTGATTCGAATGTGGTAAGTCATGACGATTGCAAATAGTTAAGCGGTGGTACATTGCATGCACCAAGTTTTAGAATCTAGTACTTACCTGTTCCTTTTGTACACATCTAAATATGTTCTCTAACCACCCACAAATGGAATACCTGTACCTAATTATGTTGCAGAGATTTTTAAAGGTCGTACCACGTGTACAAGTCTGCGGAACAAGGCTAGGAAAGTAAGTTACCATGTCGATGAGATAAATCTAGTCAGAATTACGGTAAACTATTCAAACTCAGAAATGGCTTTCTGGAAGTAGACAATGTCAAATGTGTTATTTTCATGGACTGCTAATACTGTGTCCACTTTTAATATGCTTAATTCAAACTTACTCCGACTTTGATTGATTTAAGGTCCTTTTGCATGATCAACGCATTCATTGACGACCATGACTAATGGGATTTAGGATCTTACTAAACATTCTTCTTTTCTTATTGAGGTACGCATGTGAATAAATCTGTGATTAGATATTTATGATTACAACCAGAGTACAAGTCACAGGCTCATAGTTGATCGAGTCTTTTCATCCAGATTAGAGTAGCATTTGGTCTAGAAAAACTGTGCATGTACGTACAAAATCCGATGACTCTCGCACCATTGGTTTGCTTGAATTGCACTTGCTATACACTTGTGGTGTTACATCAACGTTTGATCCGTTCAAAGTTCAAACAAACACAAATGCATATTAATCCTAGTTGGTGATTAGTCTGCGCATCCATAACCTGTACTTTAAACTCATGTAACATGTTATATATCCTATATTTACAATTCCATAATTGCTTTAAAATATTACATAATAAAATCACATCAAGTGCTGATAACACCGTAAGATTTTAGAAGAGTCGTTGAGATTATGAGCCACGTTAAGATGGCATGAGGCGTACATTGAAATGAGAAGAAGCTCATTAAGATGGCATGAGGCGTACGTTTAGATTGCAGGCAATGTGGGGAGATGAAAGAGGATAAGATGTCTGTGGTTAAGATTCTATATTCCTTTTATATATATGTAGGGCATGAATAGCTTCAAAGGGTAGAATAAAATATCCTAGACATTGCTAAACTGTAATAAAAACAACATAAACAACAACATGATCTATGCCTCTGGTCTTGCTGGTTAGGACTGCAACAAAATGTTAAACTCAAAACTCGTGTCGATTATATACTGTTGTTAATTACGCAATGGAGATCAGACAAAAAATAGAACATTAAGTGTGAATAAAAATATAAATGTAGCGATTTCGCTTGTCTGTAACCAGAATCTGGGTCCCTTAATCCGGTGTGCTTATCAGAAAGAGCAGGAAACTCTTGACAAAAAAGACCAGCGCACTGCTAGTTGTGAAAATGCAAAGGCCGTCCACTTGGCACTAGTGTTCCTATTCCCTCATTGACTTGTACACTATAACTATAAATATAGATAGATAGATAAATTTTAGTGGTAATTTAATTATGTTATCCATGGGGATTAAAATAGATAAGATTCCCCTCCGAAAGCTGACATTTTTTTGTATTTAGACTTAAGAATGTTCCTACATTGTTGTAGCAAACAAACGAGTTTAGTTTTTGCAATGTCCTATAGTTTACAGAGAGTTGTTGCAGTCTCCTTGTCTTTTATAAGTATGGTGTAAACTTGTTTAAAAGCAATGCATGTTGAAAACATGATGATTAGTGTTTAGTTATACAGAATGTGAATTAAGTTTCACCACTCTGCTGCCCAAACACTTCAACCCCCCGAGAACCTGTGGTGTTGGCGGAGTTAGAATGCGCTTTGTATTTGACAAGATTCGAATTCTCATAAAAGGGAGATATCATTAAAACGAGAAATTTTGATTATATGTAATATTTTATGTTTCAGCGGTAATATTAAACTTTACTTTCGGTATTGATGAGTGACATAATATAATATTAAAATAAAACTATGTATGTCAATCAATATATAAACTTGTAAGTTTTTTAGCGATGTAATATATAAATTTGTACTATTTTGAACAGCAAGAAATGCTAGTAGTTACTAAAAGGTAATTAGGTAAATCCTAAACATTGAAATTAGCATATACTCCAAATAAGTAAAAATACTAATGTATTGGGTCAAAGCTGAATACGGTGAAAGCGGCAAATAGTAAAAAGCGGCACTTCAGCCAAGGGGGACAAAAACAACAAACATTTAGCTGGCTAACTGTAATCTTGACCCCCTAATATCCTTATTTGTTAATTATTAACCACGAATTAAAAAATTTTAAGTGTTGAAAGCAACATTACGTTAGCATATACAGGGCACCATGGGCCTTTAATTTATGGAACTTTCGTCCTTGCAACGTTGAGACCGGTTAGTTATGTCCAAAACTTGGTTTTGTCCTGGGCTAATTGTCGTGGGTCGGTTGCTTTGCTTATGACCCTACCCGTAAACGTTTTTCAGTAACTTTGACACTCATTAAAGTATCTATCTATGTTAACTAATAATATTTGTTATAATGAAGTCATATACATAAGTATGCTTAATGATATCAGTAATATAGTAGTAGTATGTATTAATGAAGCTGGAATCAAAGTGATGCACACCTTTTAGAGGCCGGTCAGTAAAGGACATGAAAATTAAGCCAAAAGGTTTTTGGCCAGATTTGTACTTTATACTTAATCTTAAATACTCCCTTCAAAAGGCTTAGATTGGCCCGGCCATGAGCCTTGAGCCGTCCCACATAGTAAAACTAAAAACTCCCTTTAAATACCTCACTTGTGCTTCCCTCATAAACCCCCTCTAAAATCATCAACTATCTTCTCTTCTTACTCTCTCTCTGTCTTTCCCATACACAGACAAAAATGTGTCAACTAACTTCTTCTCCTCGGTGTTGCGAATGTAAGATTGATCAATCTTCTTATCTTATCATTCCAGATTGTAAGAACCCCGAACCCGACATGTTCACTCATTTGATCCCTAACACCCCAACAACCAATATTAAGCAACAACTACAACATCAACCTCACCAAACACATCTTTCTTTGGCTGTCAAAGAAGCCTTTTCTATTGCAAACATTGCGCTTCCCATGATTCTCACCGGCCTTCTTTTGTACTCTCGTTCCATGATCTCCATGCTTTTTCTTGGCCATTTAGGCGAGCTAGCGCTTGCTGGTGGCTCCCTTGCTGTTGGTTTTGCCAACATTACTGGTTACTCAATTCTCTCTGGTCTTGCTATGGGAATGGAACCTATTTGCGGCCAAGCTTTTGGAGCTAAAAAGTACACGCTTCTTGGCCTTTCTTTGCAACGAACAATTCTTTTGTTACTTGTTACTTCTTTTCCGGTGGCTATTTTGTGGCTCAACATGAGGAAAATTCTCTTGTTTTGTGGTCAAGACGAAGCTATAGCTATGGAAGCTCAATCATATCTTTTGTATTCTCTTCCGGACCTCTTAGCTCAATCTTTATTGCATCCCTTGAGAATCTACCTCAGAACACAGTCAATAACTCTGCCTTTGACATTTTGTGCCACCCTGTCAATAATTCTGCACATTCCTGTAAACTATTTACTTGTTATAAAACTTGGTCTAGGAACAAAAGGCGTCGCGCTAAGTGGAGTTTGGACTAACTTTAATCTTGTAGCTTCATTGATAATCTACATACTTATATCTGGTATTTACAAGAAAACTTGGGAAGGATTATCCCGAGAATGCCTTAAAGGATGGAAATCTTTATTGAGCTTAGCAATTCCAAGCTGCATTTCGGTGTGCCTTGAATGGTGGTGGTACGAAATCATGATTTTGCTTTGTGGGCTACTAGTGAATCCAAGAGCCACCGTGGCATCAGTGGGAATTCTAATTCAAACCACTTCACTTATCTACATATTTCCATCTTCTCTCAGCTTCAGTGTATCAACTAGAGTTGGTAACGAATTAGGCGCCAACCGACCTGCAAAAGCCAAACTTGCTGCCATTGTAGGCCTTTCTTGCAGCTTTGTGCTGGGATTTTCAGCACTTTTCTTTGCAGTAAGTGTAAGGAACATTTGGGCTACTATGTTCACCCAAGATAAAGATATCATTGCATTGACTTCCCTTGTTTTACCTATAATTGGCCTGTGTGAGCTAGGAAACTGCCCACAAACAACTGGTTGTGGAGTGTTGAGAGGAACAGCTAGGCCTAAAATTGGAGCAAACATAAACTTAGGTTGTTTTTACTTGGTGGGAATGCCAGTAGCTGTGGGCTTAGGATTCTACTTAAAACTCGATTTTCAAGGACTATGGTTGGGTCTATTAGCTGCACAAGCTTCATGCGCAGTGACAATGTTGATCGTAATTGCTCGAACCAACTGGGAAGTCCAGGCAGAGAGAGCTAAAGAGCTAACTGCAGGAGCTGCAGTGGTTGTTGATCAAATTGTGGAGGAGGAGAAGCCACTCAAAGCTGAAAATAAAGATTATTCTTTATGTTAATCAGATAATTTAGTTAGTGTATAATTAAATATTTACCAGTTTAATTAATTTTTTTCTTGGGGGAAAGAGAGAGGAGTTTGGAGATTAAGGCTATAGCTAGTTCCAAGGAATTTTTGTGCTGTTGGCTGAAATTTAAATCACTCCTGAATATAACAGGATAGAGCATGTAGTGAAGGGGACCAGTTTGCAAATTATATTGGTGTAATATGTAAGTACAGAGGAAGTAGTAATTAATTGAACAGAATTCCTCAGCAGATACAAATCTCTGTTTTGTTTATTAAATTTTTTAAGCATAGTAGTTAGCAACTATTTAACATAATTCCCGCTTTCCCATTTTAATCATATTTATAGAGACTTGCAACAGATCAATTTTTTCCTGCTAAATCAATTTTTACATTTATGAAGATGTTTGTTAGGATATTTTTACAAAATTGCCCATAATAAAACTCATAATTATAGTCAAACTAAACTAACATCTTTTTTGCATGAAAATGTAAGCTGCATTAATGTGAATAGATTTAAAATCACTTGTTTATTAATATGTGAAATGAGAAAAAAAGCCAATATTTTGAGGTAATAATCAAATTCTTAAAAAAGTAAGAGTATAAGTTAACATAAAATATACATAATTAACAAAGAAATTATAAATGATAACAAAAATTTAACAACTAATATACAAAATACACATTATTCATTTAAATTTAATTATATAAAAGAAAAGAAATTAAAAATAGAGGTAACATAAGGGTGAGATGAGTGAAGTCACAATGTGGGGGCATGCTGATTGTCTTGTTATCAGGAAACTGTAGATCATTGACATTTTAGATGGATTATATAAAAAAATAAAATGTAATATAAAATAAATCTAGAATACAGAGTGTTAATTTGAATGTGAATCTTTTTATGATTAGACCTTATTATTCTGTGACTTTATTTATGATTAGACTTTTAAAATTCAAAGTCTATAAGACCAATACCAAGAGATTACACACATCATCAGCCTACGGTGATAAAACAGATCCCCAAAAGTCACAATTGTACTAGAACTATAACCAGAATTTTTTGTTGGAAGGAAGAGCCACTGGCATTAGAAAATTCAGAGTATGACTGGTACTGTATTAATGAAGAATCCTGGAGTCAACTTTGTAATTAATTTAATTCCAAACCATTCCTAAATTCTGCGTGCCTTATATATAATGTACCTGGCCTTACAGACAACAGTTGCATCTACAATGCACTTGTGCCTCCTGCAGAATATTTCTCTTTTGTGTTTGATTGTATTGAATAAAATGAAACTAAATGAAATTTTGACTATAAAATAATTAAAAAAAATTATTTAGTTTATTACATTCCTAATCACCTAATTATAATTTAATTTTTCTAATATGTGTACAATAAGTTGTCAAATTTTGATAGACTTCTACGATGAATTCCTAGATGAACAAAAAATCTTCATCTTACAAAAATAGGAGACTATTGTGCGTATTTGAGCAGGCACTAGATAAATTCATTATAATTTAACCCAAATTTGGAAGAAATGTTTCATTCCTTAAGGCAGCTAATATCTTCACAACTTTACACTATATCATTCTTTTTCCAAATTTTTTCTCCATTCTTATTAATTTCCTTGTGTCTCATAAAATTATAAGATATTCAGATTCTATGAATCCAAATTCAAAGTTCCAACATGTTCTGCCTGCTTATTGCTAATGCTAAATAATTTAACATGATGCTTTAATATAATAGAAACTCTATAATAGTTTGGTCTTTTATAAAATTTATATTTTACATCATGTTCATTCTTGTAAGTTTTAAATCATTTATTTATCATTGGTACTAATAGTTATTCTAAAGCATCTACAGACCTAAACGTCCAAAATCTCAGTTGAAATACTTGAATAATCGAATTTGTTTAGATTTATCATTCATTTTCATTAAAAGTAATCAGAAAATATATTGATAGATTGATAGCAAAAGTGTCATAAGACTGAGAACAATAGGAGGTAAATGCACATCTTTTAGTTACTTTCACTGAATGTGCAGTTTATAAATTAAACCGTTACTAGTCGGTAACCCGTGCGAAGCACGGGCCCGAGATTAAAAATATTAAATTAGTATTTGCAGAGAATTAAACCTCATAATCTTGCGAAACACGAATAAAAATTAAAATATTAATATCAA
>PHNY01086434.1:1124-12306 GCA_003724115.2 Anethum foeniculum
GATGCATGGGAGTGTTTCACGTAGCATCGCCATGCACGTTGGAAAACCCTGTGGATCCAAAGAAGGAGCTTGTGGAGCCTGCAGTGCATGGGACTCTGAATGTTCTTGAGGCTGCTAAGAGG
Source organism: Anethum foeniculum (assembly GCA_003724115.2). Classification (NCBI taxonomy): domain Eukaryota; kingdom Viridiplantae; phylum Streptophyta; class Magnoliopsida; order Apiales; family Apiaceae; genus Anethum; species Anethum foeniculum. The sequence continues at coordinate 1,247 of PHNY01086434.1, forward strand.
TTTAATGTAAGACGCGTGGTGATCACTTCTTCGATATCGGCCATGGTGCCGAATCCGGGGTGGAGGAGTGGGAAGGTTGTTGATGAGTCTTCTTGGACTGATCTCAAGTACTGCATGTCTCATCAGGTATTTTTTTTCAGATTTTTTCCGTCAATAATTTTTCCGCAAACCAAATTAAAATGAGAACCGATAAAAAACGTTGTAACATTGATTTATCAAGATTTACCGGTCTACAACTAGGAAAAAATTCGTAAGTTTTACTCGAGTTCAACAAAATAATTTTTTTGATTTTGATATCAGAAATGTTGAAATCTCAATTGCAAGGAGACAAGTGGAGTGAGAATTATTCGATAATAATAATATTATATATGTTAACGATTCTCGGGGAAAAAAAAAGGAGCTAAATGTAAATCATCTCTTATGAGTAGAGTAGGCCTAAGATGTGCATATTTATTTTCCCCCAACAGACTGATAGACTTTTGAGTGTTAGTTGTTAGTGATGAATGATGATAGTGTGTTGTCTTATTTAATACTGTAGCATTTATTTCTTGGTACCAACAGCAAGATATGCTTACATTCTTGATGGGAAATTAGTTGGGGAATTGAGATAAAGAAGATTTCTATGTACTGTAAGCCTCTATAATGAATATTATCGGAATCGGATAAGTTTATTCATTTATCGAGGTTAAAATTACACCATCTCAATTCATATGACGAGATTATTCATCTATCGAATATTAAATGTGGTTCTACTGTAAATACTTTTTTTTGTAGTATTTCATGCTATAAATGTAAGTGGTATACTAAAAAAAATTGGATCTGATTAACCCTGTAATAAGTTCTTGTTCAGATGACTCATTTGCATAGGCTGATGCTAATTGCTAAGTAATGTCAATAATGCAAGCATTTAAGTTTTAATTTTCTTAATTGCGAGATTTATGGGTTGTGCAGAAGTGGTATCCAGTGTCGAAGACACTGGCAGAGAAAGCTGCATATGAATTTGCTGCAGGAAATGAACTTGATGTTGTGGCAATACATCCAGCAACTTGTCTTGGGCCACTTCTACAACCTGGTTTAAATGCAAGCTGCGCTGTACTTAAACAGCTTTTGGAAGGATCTATGGATACTCAGGAATATCACTGGTTAGGAGCTGTTCATGTTAGAGATGTTGCAAGGGCACAAGTACTACTATATGAAACCCCTGATGCTGCTGGTCGATACCTTTGCACCAATGGCATAATCCAGTTCCGCGATTTTGCTGACATAGTTTCCAAGCTCTATCCTGAGTTTCCAGTTCACAGGTCTGTATCTAGTAGTTTACATCAGTTCTTGGAGAATATTCATACTAATTATCATAGACCAGAATCGCGTAATAATCTAATACTGATTTAATCGTACTAATTCAGGCGGTAATGTAGAACATAATAGTCTAATCAACTAGTAGCTTCATTATGTATAGTGACTTATTAAGCAATGTTGCTTCTCGAGCACCAGAGGGCAACAGTAATGAGAAAGACGCGTCCAATCGTTCACAATCTAACATAGGTACAATTAGAAACATACATCTTTGCTGTACATAACCATACTCAGCTAGCCTCTTCTCTTATTATAGTGCAGTAACATTTCCTGAAACATTTGGTCCATAAGTCGCTGTCAAGCAACTCTCCCTATTTAAAGTTTTAATGGATGGAAGTGTAGAAGGCACATACTAGAAATTGAAACTTTAACAAGTGGGGGAAAATAATTGGAAAAATACCTTCTTATAATTGATGTCATGCTAAAGTAGAATGACTTGTAGTAATAAACAGTTAGGTGTCACTTGCAATTTTATGCACCCAATAAGTTTTTCTTTCTGTAATTGAGGAGACCCTCAATTCTATGCTCCATATTAAGTCATCTATAATTGTACTAGTGGACGATACGTGCTGGACTACTCAACAGGACCCTTGATTGAGACTAAGGTTTCTCAACTAGGGTCATATAATGGCCCATGTTCTGTTAACTTCTTTAGTGCCACACTGGTTATAAATGGCTTCACTGCTGTTAAAATCAACTCTCATTTTCATATGTTCATGGATTCCACATGTCAGTTACAGGCATATTTACAACTGATTGCGCATCTTATATGTTTTCTTATGGTATGCATGTTCGTCGATTGCTTTTAATATGACCTTGCTGAAACTTTATGATTAAATGTTAGTCTGGTGTCCCACTGAACTTTTGTGGCAAAAGCGTAAGTGAAGTGTGCTCATAGGCATCTTTCTTTATTTCCAAGACTCTAAGATATAGAAAATGCCAGGCTAGTGATGGCAGAATATACTTATTTCAAATGATGATGAGAAGTAAGAAGATTTTGCGTGAGCGTAACAATAATGCCTTTTATGCACTAGTAGAAAAGCTATTCTGGGATTCCTTTTCTTTATCTCAAGAACTTAAAATAGTTTGAACTTTATCTAGGCTTTTGGTCTAGAAAGCAGGGATTCTTCACCAACCCTCCGCACTGCGCACCCGATACTCGGGGATTCTTGGGTGCTCGGCGATTCTTGGGATTCTTCTCTCACCCACAAAAAATAATGTAAATGCTTAAAAACTTAATCAATTAAGTATGTTAAAATGCACTAGTTGTGTTATCAAGTAATAATGACACATATTATCAAGTATAATGAACTTATTTAGTTGACTATTTAGTTTAATTCAAATGAAACTCTTGAAATATATATATATATATATTACATATATTTTTAATATAGTAATATATGCCGAATCCCCCCGCACCCGAATCCCCATAAATTCAAATTTGCCGAATTTTTGTATCCCCGTACTACGCATCCCCGTACCCGCACCCGCACTCATGCTTCCTAGCTTTTGGTTATGTCTATCTGTTTGATCATTTTGCTCAGTTCTATTGATGCATTATCTACGCTGAATTAAATACAGGTTTGCAGAGGAAACACAGCCCGGATTGATCACTTGCAAAGATGCTGCGAAGAAATTGATTAATTTAGGACTAGTCTTTACCCCAGTTGAGGATGCTATCAAAGAAACAGTGGAGAGTCTCAAGGAGAAAGGCTTCCTTCTGCAGAAAGTTTGAACCTTTTTATTAGTTTATGTGTGCGTCTGCCAGAGGAAAAAGAGTTTTCTTCTATATGTAATTCTATTATAAAATTCATCTACAGATTTTATGAAATTTTACCAATTTAGCGCAGTTGTAATTTAACGTTAATCAGACTTGAGTATTTAAATTCTTAGCATCCAGTCGAAGTTGATATTGATAATGAAACTGGACACTATTTCCTGGCTTGTGCAAGACCATGTCCTGCAACTAATGACAATAAACTGAATACTTCTGAAACTCGGGTTATGATTATTATGTACATGTACATTTTAATCACCAAGTAAAGCATGAAAGGGAAGTAACAGATCTAAATTTGCACTGCACTGGTAATTAGAAGTGATGATGGGATGTTCAATTATGTTCTTGATACCTGTGGAGCAAGACAAATTTAGGTAACCTATGTTGTTTTTTAATCTATTATTTAGCTTTAGTTGTTAGTCGTTTTGTTTCGTAAATTACTTAATTTAAAAGAGTTTCTCATAAGCTGAATGTTTATCAGGGCATATGAAAGAGTGATTCTTTGTAAAGAACTGCGAGAGATGAAGGTGGGGAAGATAATGCACATGGAGTGCTGGGTGACTTTGGTAAAAGAAAGGAAGGGGTATAAAGATATGCAACTTCTGATAATGGAGGGTCTTCTGGCATTCCTTGTGAGAAAATCATTTTGAGCCACTGATTTGTATATTACACATCCTTGATTTGATCCTTCGTATCATCCCTCACAAAGCAATCTGAATTTCTGTACTTTCTTTACATTCCTCTCCACTTTATAATCTACACTTATACAGATATATAACATCTAGTTATCGCGTTGTTGAGCATTGTTAAAAGACAAACCGGAATGCAATGAGTACTTGTCCAATACCCTGAAGTCGATCATGGTATGTAGTATTATGATCTCTTTCCATACCTTCTGTTCAGTCACAATCACGTATTGATTCAATGATCTATCATTACTTTTGGTCTACTCTTTTGTTCTGTTTTTAGTAATATTTGTTTCTGGATTGGAAAAGTCTATAGGCCAAGATTCACTGAAGGTACATGCATTTTGCAAGTGAGAGCTCCACACAAGAGCTGTTATCAGTTTCAGACTGTGTAACAGGGTTGGAAATGGGAATGATGGATGGAAATTACTCACATTTAATAACGGAGTTGAGATATCTAAGCGACGGTCTGGCTCCTTTGACACATTCCGAGTTGATGGTTACTCTGATCAGTCTCTCCACTACAATTCATTACAGTGGCCAATGCTATTGATGCTGCAAATTCTGTAGCACTGCAACATACTCAAAAGAAAACTTTTGTCATGGCATGGTTATTATTTAAAATCCATATTTATACTGGAAATGACAAAACTTACTTGTCACTTGGATCTATTCATTAGTAGGAAGAACTGTTTAAGCTTATAAAACATTACTCTAAAACTTTGAAGTGACGTACTACTTTGTTTTAACAAGTTCATGTTCTTTGAACCAGCAATGGGATGCTTATTTAGTGGAAGCTAGGTACATTAAAGATCTTGAAGATAATCTGAGCATTATACGACTAAGATTTGGGGAGAGCTCCAAGCTTCTCTTTGGAAACAGAGAACTTATTGTATATGAAAGACGTAAAACCATGGATGATGGCACACTGGTAAAATATTACCTCGAAAATACACCTCAATTACAGTTTAATAAAATGCAGATCAAGAACTTGTTGCATGCACTGCAGGTGGTTGCAGTAGCTTCAGTTCCAAAAGAGATAGCAGCAGGTCTCCATCCGAAACAAAACAATGCAATACGAGGATTGTTGCTGCAGTCTGGATGGGTAGTTGAAAAGCTTGGGGATGTAGTTAATAAGTGTCAATGTAATAGACTTTGTAGATCAAAGTCTAAATCTTACTGCCACTGCCACATTGTTTTCTTGAAAAATTGATTTGAAATAAATCTGAAAAAATTAAGAAGATATATTGAATGCAAAGTACTGGAATCCACTTGTGGTATTTCCTTCATTTTTGGCATACAAAAACAAAAAACTCTCCCATAAATTGCACTTGAATAATCACCTTCAATCACTCTGCAACAAGTAACAAATGCTAAAGTGGTACTTTTAGTTTCTCACTATATGTTGACATGCACACAGATACAAATCTTACATAATTACAGTAACTAAAGCATGGACCGACGTGTTACTTGGGCTCCAAATTTGAACTGAGATGAGAACCACTATATGTAAAGAGACTTTCATTGCTGTACAGGTTCTTGTCACCTTTTTCGACACCTTCATAACTTGCTGAAGTTGATGCTGATTCAGCATTCGGGTTTATACCAGCAAACTTCATGATGCTCTCGAGTTCTTTAACAACGTCGCTCATATCTGGCCTGTTGGCTCCTACTTCTTCCACACAATTTAGTGCTAGCTCCACAAACCTTTCCAAACCTTTAAGTTCATGTCCGAAAGCAATTGCAGGATCGATCACTTCAGAAAGGTTGTATAAATCTTTTGTCTTATCCATAGCTTGTTTCACTTCTCTTACGATATATTTACCTTTCTCAATCGGGCTTTTTGCAGTCAACAGTTCTAGTAGTACCACTCCGTAGCTGTAAACATCGCTCTTCTCAGTCAACTGTTGAGTCATGTAGTATTCAGGATCCAAATAGCCCTACAACCAATATACGGAATCTTAGAATTAATTTGAAATTAGCAGATTTGCAGTCCTTGTTTTTCGAATTATATGTTGAAATTAGCCTTATTATACCATTGTCCCTTTGACTTGAGTTGTTACATGACCTTTTTCTGTGTCACCCATCAGCTTGGAGAGTCCAAAATCAGCTACTTTAGCATTTAAGCTTCCGTCAAGTAAAATATTGTTTGTTTTCATGTCTCTATGTATGATAGGAGGGTCGGCAAGGTCATGGAGATATTGCAAACCTCTAGCTGTTCCAAGTGCTACGCGGAGCCGTCTTGTCCAATCTAACCTAATACCAGACTTCCCTGCAAAAATGAAAAAAAATAGATATGGGTTAGTTTCACTTGTTGCAAGTTTATCTGTCTTTTAAAATTAGGTTATCTGTACAAGTCAAAATGATCTTTAATAAAGAAAGCTACATTTTTAATTAATCTATTGAAAGATGTATCCGTTGTTAAAGAAATTGAAATATTTTGTTAAAGAATTTGCCTGTTTAGTCTTCTTTTAGCTAAAGTCGGGAATCTATTTAGAACTTCATCAACTCATTCCACAAATATCTTTTCATAGTCAAACACCGGAGGAAACGCATGCAGTACCTGAAAGACTTTCCTTTAGAGTTCCATTTGGGATGAACTCGTAGATCAGCATTTGTTCACTTTGCTCAAAACAGAAACCCACGAGGCTGACAACATTCTTGTGATGAACTCTAGAAAGAAGCTCAATCTCAGTCTTAAATTCAAGGCCACCCTGAGTAGATCCTTGTTGAGCTCTTTTAATTGCAACAAGTAGCCCACCGGGAAGAAGTCCTCTGTAAACCTACAAAAAATAATGCCATTTCAGAACGACAGAAGCCAGAACATTTCTTTAGTAGTTTTGGGAGTGACATCTAGTAATATGAGTGACTAACTTGTAACCTTAATTATACATGTCAACTTCCGAATAAGAAACAGAAACCAATTATAATCACTTGAACATATTTTTACATTACAAGTGCCATTGACAAATGATGCCATAGACTCACATGTAACTGCTACATTAGATTTATAGAACTGCAGGTAAATAACTAAGAGAAGTGAGATTACATGATTTTTGACAATTTAAAAGAAGGATCATGATTAATTAAACAAATATTTTCATATAGTTGGCAATTAAAAAGACCATCACCAAGAGAATAAGATTTTAACAAATATTTTCATATAGAGATTAACGAGTTCCTAACCATTCCATAACCACCAGATCCAATATTATTGGCTTCAGAAAAGTTGTTTGTGCTTTTCTTAAGCTCTTCATATGAGAAATTTCTTGCTCCTTTTAACTGAGGAGGAACACCACCACTGGTTTTATTAGAGTCCCATGATGCTGAAAAATTGTCAGAATATTACTTAAGAATATCTTCAGATGTACCAGGATTAACATAAATGATAGAAGAGATATGATGTTAAAGATTGCTACAATTACCAAATGGATTGTTCTTTTTGTCGGCTCTTTCAGCTCTTCTCTTTTGACGATAAGCATAAACTCCCGCGAAGATTAATAAAAGCAGAACGAGAGAACCACCAAGCGCTGCTCCAATCAAAATTCCTGTACTTACTGACTTTTTAGAGTCTGTAGAAGATTTACCTGAAATATAAATTCATATGCACTCTCAGATATACACATAAGCACCAAAATGCCATTATATAAATGTGTAATTCATATACTGCATTACCAGGGAAGTACTTATATGCGTCAGCACGGAAGTAAAATGGTCCAAAACCAAGTGGGGGTTTGAAAGTTTGGTTGCTAAGCATGAATCCAGTTCTAGAAATTCCTGTTCGGTTGAAACGATCTACACCAGATGGGAAAACTTCTAGGCTAAGTACGAGGTAATCATCCAAATTTTTAGTTGGATTTTTCAGTGAAATTGAATCCACAGGGACTTGATTTGTCTGAAGAACATGCAACATAGTATTTTGCAAAGATTCATACATAGTTGCGTTTCCTAGGTCTGAGAAGGAAGGAGCTCTGAAGTATAGGGTACCCATGTATGGATATGCACATTGACAGTTTGGGCTGGAAATTTGATCAGCTTGACAGGCAGCAGGCACACAAGCATTAATAAATGGTGTTGTATACAGGACCTTAGGTTGAGGTATGCTACAGTAGGTTCCAGTTGCTCCTGATTCCTCACAAACTGGGTTACCAACAAGCCTGCAGAACATAATACAAATAAAAAATTAGATAAGCTGACGGCAACAAGTCTGCAGGAAGCCAACAAAGGGTTGGTGCAGTGGTTGAGCTCTTGTCCCCCTTACGGGAGGTCAAGATTTCGACTCCTTGTGGGTGCGTGTGTAATTAACTAGCAAAAAAAAAAAAGGAAAAAAGTCTGCAGGAATCGTTTGTCTCTTCAAAGAACCATCATTAAAAAATAACTAAAAAGATATCAAGGACAGATAAATAAGAGGAAAATCTTACACTAAATTATTATCGTGTCCAGGTCTTTGATTTATTTCAGATATTGAATTGCTCTGCAGATCGACAAGTTTAAGATTACTGCTATAGCTGGTTCCAAGATCCAAGGTTCCATTAAGCTGGTTGTGCCTTAATATTCTGTCACATCAAAGTGGTTCTTCCCCTTGGTCAAAATGGAAACACAGAATAAATATTCAATGAAGTGAACACTTTATTAGCTTACGCACACAGTCTGTAGTTGAGGAGCGCTGAAAAGTGCAACTGGTACTTCTCCTTGAAGTCCTGTCCGTTCCATCATTCTGTCATTAAAAACTGGTCGTTTATCAACATACCTTCTTAAAATGGAAGAGCTACAGCCAAGTAGTTTTGCTGTAATAATACGCAAGTACGATAACATTTGTATTCAACAGATTCTTGATGCCAAGTGCTTTAATTATAATTAGTAAAGCAGCATTGGGCTACACAGATAGTCAGATATCCATATATTATTATTAGAAAATGTGATTGAAGGAAAAACAGAAGAATTGTCATTTATACGAACATTAGGGCCAAAACACCTCAACTTTTTGTAGGATAAGTGGAAAAACATTGCCTTATATGACAAAGACACATTATCAAAAACAAATAAGAGGCTCACAGTTAATTGGAAATGGCACAAAAGCAAACCCGGTGAAAAGAAACTATATACCATGTCGACGTGGTTGAAAGCACTTTTGTTTTTTAGCGTTGTAACTGATTGCAGTCATTAGTTATATGTAGTATCAGTGCTATGGATTACAGGATGAGGCTCAAAACTTGTTGTATCCGATGCAGGAAGAGAGAGCTTACAATGTGGTCAAAGACTGTAATGTTGTAAACCAAAGAGGAACATCAGATGCTGTAAAGGAGTTGTTGCTCAGATCCCTGCAGTGAGAAGGAATAATACCTCTTAGTTACTGGCTATTGTGTGCTGCATACTTTGATAACACAATAGGAGCAAAAGAAGAAGTATAATATCAAAGTTCCAAAATCTCGAGATTATTTTCTAAGCAGTGGGGCTGTTGGCACACTTGGATGAAATAAGTTAAAAAATTTTAATCCATTTCTGAACCAGCAAAAACATTTTTAGAAGGCAAGACAACCGAAACTCAACTTTATTTGTGTTTTTTAATGTGAATGAAATACAATGATTGCACAGCAGTAACACATGGAACACATCATTTGACTGCATTAATTACTGTTGTAAAACATATACAAAACGCGTTACACCTAGGACTTTTTTATGGGTTGCACTAAAAAACAGTGCATTTTTCACTTGCATTGTGAATATGCTTGTTATGTAACCAGATTCCCCAAAACCTTAAGGTATTAGGAGGGCAAATTGGATCATGTAATATATTTAACAATGCTAATATGGGCCAACTTTTTAGGTGTTGCATCTTGACACTTGCACCTTACTTCTGTGTTACATCATTCTCCCAAATAGCAGTGGAGGCTGAAATATACTTTACATTTTGAAACCATTGATGTATTCTTTACTTACAGATAAGAAAGAAAACTCATTTCACTAAGGTCAGGCAAGGGGCCAGTCAATCTATTGTTTGACAAGTGCCTGAGAAATAGATCAAACTTTTTGTCAGTGATAAATTAGAAAAAATTAAAAATAGATGGATATGACTTGGTGGTTTACTGATGAGGTTTTACGATTTTCTCTCTACTTACAGATCATTAACAGTGGTTAGGTTACTGATACTTGAAGGAATGGGTCCGCTCAAAGAATTCCTGTCCAGGCGTCTGCAAGAAATAGTGGCGGCAGATTTCAACATATCTTGCGAAGTTCATAAGAAGAAAAAAAAAAGAATGTAAGATTTTAATCAAGTATGACAAGGTACTCACAACACTTCCAAGGTGCTGACTAGTCCTAGAGTAGAAGGAATACTTCCAGTGAGCTGGTTGCTATCAAAAAGCCTGCTTAGATTCAAGTACAAAACTGCACAAACTTTAGTTCTTGCTACTATTGCCTACAAGTGACAGTATAAGGAAAGTTATGTCCAGAGAAAATGCTTAATAGATAAGCTTATCTACCTAATACGAACACTGTCATTACAACACTCGTGTTTGACATGTTTACGATTCTTCTAATTCATAGGCAATATGATCAAGAACAGGTGGGTAATTTAGTAAATTTAATATTCTAGAAAGATGTATTAAATATTTCGAGACGCAAAAGGGGAAACTGTCAGCAACATCCTTAAAAGAGATAATCATTTTTCACTGCTATGTACCTGGTTATTTTGGTGTGAAAACTGAAACAGAGATTTTTGTGATAATGCATATACAGAAAGACTGTCGCAGTTGAGGGTTCAAATCTCACCCGATACATGTATGTATGTCACTAAGTGTAGGGACCTTCTTTAAACCCCGGTTGCAATTTGAGGAAAAAAAAACAAGAAGAAGAAATAACGTCATATTGTACATGATTTAGAGAAAAGTTGCTCGCAACATACACATGTATCAAGCTCATTTCTGAGCTGAAGAGCTTAGGTGGTATGACACCTGATAGCTGGTTTTTCCCAAAGTGGCTGCAAATGGTTGACAAGCATTAATGGAAAATTGAACAATATTTCTAAATGAATGAACAACAAAGTAAGAGAGCAAAGATAAACCATACAAATGTTTTGCATGAACCAGCATATCAAGACCGGGCTTGCTCTCACTAGAGACTGGTATATCTCCACTGAGTTTATTATCTGCTAGATCCAACCAATAAAGCTTTGACAGATTTCCTATAGAGGCTGGTATATGCCCACTGAAGCTGTTCAGATTTAAGGACCTGCAAAATAT
>PHNY01086436.1:4700-14934 GCA_003724115.2 Anethum foeniculum
ACTTACATATTTGAGGGGCTTCGAGGTAGATAAAAGCACAATCGGCCTCCATAATGCTTCATCTGCAAAAACCTAGTGTTTAAATTGAAAGAAAAGGCTAGGTCTTCGAGCTAATTAGGATTCGACATTGGGGTTTGAAAGCTAGGGTTTGAATTAGAAGTTTGTAAGCTAGAACAGTGTAGATTATGGATTCCAATTAGGGTTCTTGAGTGTAGGAGGATTCGATTAGAGTGAATCGTGAGGAAAGTTTTGTGTGAGGAAGGTGATTTGAGGAAGGTCAACTGTGGGGGAAGTGAAAATGGGCATGGGGGGAATGAAATTGGGCTGGGGAATGTTTGTAACTAAAAGGGGAAAATGTTTTAATAAGAGGAAATTTGTGTACTGGGTGTCTTTTTATTTTTTTGAAAAGTAGTTTAGACATCGGTTTTAATAACTACTAATGTCTAAATATTATTTAACATCGCTTCCGAAAATAGTGATGTTAAAAACATCTTTAACATCGGTTGCTAATGCAACCGATGTTAAATAGGTGATGTCTATTGACAGTTTTCTTGTAGTGATATAAGGATCCATCTTATTTAATCGTATTACTACTAATTAAAACACATCACATGAAATTTAGAATCGTTTTGGGATTGGACCAATTATTTCTCTTTTAATATTAAAATTTAATGAAAGATTTTGAACTAAAAGGAATTGAGAAAAATATAATGTGATGTACGTGTTTAAAAAAATGAAATTATCTCAACTATTTTATATAAAAAATTAAACAGTTTTGATGAAATAAGATAACCCTCGGAATGAGAATGATTTATTTCATTTCATTATTCTAATCAGATAACCACAATTTTTATTTTGACCGAATTATAAATATATTTTTACGAAATTTGTATTGCACTTGAAAAAAAAAAAAGGTAGCAATTTCTTCTTTACTCGCTAAGAATAGGGCCATTTTCGTATTCACAGAAATTCTTGTTCATTTAGAGAAATTTGCTAAGAATAGCAAATGTTTTGTTATAAAATACGAGAATATATTGGGAAGATAATAACTTCGTTTAGTGTATCTCATTCTACATCTAAAATGGTCAACTTAATTTACAAAGGCAGCCAAAGGTGAGTCAATAGATTTTCTTATGGTTCCTTCTTCTTTTCTGATGGCTTGTGTGTAATTATCTATGTTTCTTTGACAATGATTGCAATTATTCAAGAGATTGTGTTTCAAAGTACAAGGTTTTCTAATAATAAAAATAAAATAATAATATACGGAGTTAGAAAAAAAATATTATATACGGGTGTATATGATTTTATATTTGAATAATTTTGACTTCTAAGGGAAGATATATTCATTGACGCCAAGTATTTTACACTTTTAACAAAATTAATAATTAAGATGAAAATTTTTTAATTCTTTGAATATTATATATTTGTATAATTATGTCGGGAAGAGATGATGCCAAGTGTTTTTATACTATTAACAAAATAAAAAAAATAAGTTGAAAAATCTTTAATTCTCCGAAATATTATAACTTGATGTTAATAGCGTTCTAAAACCTGATTTAACAAATTAATCTATGATTAATCTTCTACAAGATGTCTACCAATTCGATTTTTAAATTTGATTAATTGTTATAAGTGTTTTTTACCGAATATATATAATAATTTATTACAATTAAAATGCTTTATTCATTTAAATATGAATAATTATAGAATGTATGATATAATAAATATATATTTGTTAATAAACAACTAATACAATCATAATAATATATTAAGTAATATTTTAATATTAGAATATGTGATTAGTCACTGATTTCTGATTAATTCTAAATCGATAGTTTAACTGATTAGTTACGATTCTCGATTTTTACAATACCAGATGTAAATAGTGTTGGATTTACCACATTTAACTTAAGAAGATATAAACTAATATTGAAATTATTAATGGCATGTTAGTAATGACGTATTTTTTCTCAACTTATTTTTATTTTTCATTTTTTTATTAAAATTTACGAATTAAGATAATTATATCTAAAAATTATTTATTTTAAACCATTTAAGTAATAAAATTCTGAATTATAAGTAAAATTATCCATCCACTTATATAACTTATAAATATTCATCTACTTATAACTTTTATGTCATAAGTTACTTATTTTAAAATTTTCTAAACCCGTGCTTAATTGTCTCAATCATTTACTCTTTACTGTAGTATTATTCAATACTCCTCCGTCTCATTCATTTCTATATATGTTTTTTTTCCTTACTATTTTAAGACGAATATAAAGCATTCTTCTGTAATTAATTTTTAAATTTTCTTTTTCTAAATTAACTTTAAATGTTAAATTTTTATTTTAAAAAAATTAAATAATATATGAAGTTATGTTATAAATAAGCATTAAAATGTGTGCCGAGTTCCCGTTCTCAATATATACTCCCTCTGTCCCATTAAATTCTCTACGTTACTTTTTGACACACTTTTTAAGGCTCATTTAAAGAATAATTTCATATATTTTTTAAATTTTTTCTTTTCTGAATAAAATTTTAATGTTTAAACTTTTATTCAAAAAAAAATTTAAAAAAAGATTATAAAACTACACTTTATAGAGGTCTCGAAATGCGTGCAAACAGCGCACGTAGACTAATGAATGGGACAGAGGAGTACAATTAAAGGTATACTCCCTCTGTTTCATCCAATTCTTTACATTACTTTTTGGCACGCTTTTTAAGACTCCTTTAAAGTATAGTTCCACAATTTTTTAAAATTTTTTTTTAAATAAAAATTTATTGTTTAAACTTTTATTCAGAAAAAAAAAATTTGAAAAAGAATTACGAAACTACACTTTATAGAGTCTCGAAATGCGTGCAAACAGTGCACGTAAAGAATTTATTGGGACGGAGGGAATACAATTCAACGAGACGCTGGGAGTCCGAACTATAATATGCGAAATTAAGAAACTGAGAAAGTGAGAATCAGGTTTCTGTCACACCCCCGTTTGTTTCTGACCTGACTTGACTTTTCAACAGAAACAAAAGTCTGTGTTGAAAATTGAGGTATTCAAGACATAGCTTTCAATACTGTCTTTATAATTTGTTTGAGTTTAATGAGCCCAATTGAAAAAAAACAATGCTTACAGGACAGCACCTTAGTTACCCTCTTTTTTAAAAGTGATTAAAATCGAATTCTCTTTCATGTAGTAAGTCACAAATTTGATTTTTACATTCTCATTTCATTTCTTTTCTTTTTTATTCATTCCTTTTTTTATTTCTTGTGCTCGTTAACATAAAAATAATAATTTCATATATGTCAAGCAATAAAATTAGATGGTGTTCAAAATTGGAGGAAAATAATAGTTCTTAAAAAAAAACAGATACGACTATTATTTTTAAACATTATTATAACAAAATAACTAAGAAGACACCATAATCTAAGCAAAACATAAACTTTACAACAGTTATATAATTATAGTATTAGTAAACCTGCCTTTATATACACTGACTAAAAGGTAAGTTAATCTAAGGAGGAATAAACTAAATGGTCAACAAAAGACGAAGCTAGCACAAGTGCTAATTAAGTAAGAAATGGAAGCAGCAACCGAACAGGTTCATGCATCCATACTGTTACACACATGTCATATATACATTTACCTGTTCAAATTTATAAATTGTTCCGAACTATTTAATTGTGCGGTCATATAATATTACGTAATAACATAGAGTTTATAAATATCATCAATATCATAACTATACCATCTTATTTATGTTTCTTTTACCTCTTTTTTTTAAAAAATTGTTTTTTACCTCTTTTAAGAGCATCTTCAATATTGGTTAAATTTATAAAATAGTAATATTGGCTAAAATAATGTAGAGTTATAAATATCATCAATATTATAATTATATTAGGAACTTATAATTCATTTCTAATATATATTTTTAAACTGATTTGTATACACTTTAAACTTTTTTTTTCCTTTCTATAATTTCAATCTCCTGACATTCGGCAGTGTTAAGAATTATGTAATCAACTAATCCGAAAGTTCTGGTTTCTTATGCTTTCATTTAATTGTGTAGCCACCTGATTGACCTGACTACTGCTAACACACGTGGTAAGGTGGATTAGTTATTGGATAAATTATGGAGTTTAGAAAAGGGGGTTGAACCAATTACAAGTAGCACTCTTTTCATATAATTTGTATGTATAATGTATACACGTACGGCAGTTAATAGTACTATAGATTACAAAACTACAATGGAATATATAGGGATCCATATATACGGTCATATAATAAGTGCAATGACCATGTACCATGAACCTGTATGTTTCAAATAGAGCATTTTGCTTAATTGGTCAGTTCCATCAGCCTCAATCTCAAAAGTTTATTACTAATATGTTTAGAATTTTGTAGATATATTATTAGGGTTTAAAGAATCTCTAGATCCATTTATCCACGAGGGCAACTGCGACTCAGTCTAGACTAAGTTCTTATGAATCTAATAGAGACCTGCAATTACAAAACGTAGCTGATCTTTTATTATTACTCGGAAGACACCTGCATCACACACATATATATTTATAATTATTTATACATCTAAAATGTTGGAGCTAGTTCGAAATGAGTAGCACGACTTGTACCGGTAATTTTGGGACCCTTTGATATGTCAAATCATAAAATTTTCCTGTGACATTTAATTTATGTATGTTGGAATCTGTGTGTATGATTTATTTTTAATAAACTTCTATATATATTAAAAATTTTGTACATGTATTTTCTTTTCCATTTATAGGACTTCAATCTTGTATTTAACTAACAATCTCCAAGAAGTTGACACCGTAAATGAATTTGAGACAGTGAAGAGAATGAATTATATTAATGTTCCACGCCTGCAAAATTGAATACATAATATAACTAATATTTTTTATGATCAATTTAATAAAATCTCAAAATTTTAATTTGTGTATATGATTATATTTGCATCAAATGTAAATCAAAGTTTACTTTGATGCCTTCTAGTACATCAAATTATAGGGACAGTCATGTATCTGGACTGATATAAACTTCCATAATAATAGACCTAAAAGTACGTGCATTACAGATGATAGTCATGATTAATATTGTTTGAGCAATAAACATTTCTATCGCACACTACATGGTTTTCCATTTCTATATTCTAAAATAGATTTTAGAAATGAAGTCTCTTGCTATTCACCCGTACAAAAACTTCACTAAAAATTAAATAGATTTTAGATTTTATGTGAATATATTTTTTTTTAAAGAAAGTATAGTCAGACCTACGAAGACTGAGGTGAGTAATGGTAATGGGGGCTCAAATTGAGAAATAATAACAATACAGATGTGACATTCAAGAATTAAAATTTCTAAAGTAATATTCACTTAGCTCATTGGACAGATCATACCACTTGCGTTTGGGTTTGTCTGCCAACTTGATTTTTTCAAGTAAGAATCAATTTAAATGTTTTAATTATTGTAGTTGATTTTTTGAATTGCATTAGGTATTTAAGTTAATTTTGTCATTCTTTCAAATATGTAATTTTCCTTAGCCCAACGTTCACGATATTATTAAATATATAACTATATAATGATTAATTATACATATAAATACTTTACATTGTCAATATATATATATATATAAATACTTTACATTGTCAATTTAATTATTTATACCAAGAAAATATAGCCTATACAGTATACCTATATTTATAAATGATGTTCAATTATATTTAATACAAAAATATATAGTCCCACAATTTAAAACAATGCAAATCACCCAAATCACCTTAACTGCCACTAACCCCTAAATACTAACGCCAACTCTAACATAGATTCAATTTGGATTACTAAATAATCCAAATTTAGAATTTAGGGGGATTTAAATTCTATTTCAATCCAAATATAAATTTAAATTTATTCATCATTATTGTATTCATATACTTTGATTTTAAATATTTTTAAAAAATTAAATAATTTTAACATTAACAACCAGATAAAAATAAAATGTAACAAAATATTTTGAAAAAGATTAAATGATACATAAAAATTAATTAAACGTATTAAAATATTACATAAAAATACTAATTCTGAAATTTCCATGTTTTTAATTTTTATGTATTCTGAAATTTTATGTATTTTGAAATTTTATTTTATAATTAATCTTCATTTTAATTATATTCTAATCTTATTAATTTAAGTTTAACAACATTAAAAAAATTATCAAACAATAAAAATTAACAATATTATAATATTAAAAAGATTTGTACAGCACTATTCATTTATTGATCCAAAATTAGATCATTTTTTAGTCCACCAGTGGTTTGAGACAAAAATAACAAAACCGCTCAAATTTGAATTCTTGGATCATTTTGTTGGTTAATCCTAAATTCTGGGTAAGATGCAGTTACTTTTCATTAGCCAAAAGATTAACTTAGCTCCGATTTAGTTATTATTTAAAAATTCATTATATGTTAGTTTGTTAGTAAAATGGTAATATATATCTTAAAATAAATAAGGGCTGCTGCTAAGTAAATGAACAGTAATGAGTTATATAAGTATTTAAACAAATAAATTAGTGAAATGTATTAAATGATCTCAATATAAATTTTAGTTTACAAAAACGTTTGAAAAAATAATTGTTAAAACATAAATTCTTAAAAAAGTAAAGAAAATCGAATAACTAAGATAAATTGGGACAATAGTAGGTTGTTACAAAAATATAAATTGAAATTTTTTTTAAGGACTTATGAGTTGCCAAAACACCACTGTAGTGTATTCGGCAAGGGTCATGATTAATGAACTTTCAGTTTGTTGTCTATGTTTCCATCTGACCCTATTGTTTAACCTTATAATTAAAGAACTTTCACAATACACGTGGACAATGATGACGTCATCGTGAACGCACACTGCTGGGTCCCCAGCCGCCGGGTTGAAGACCCACGTGTAACAAAACAACCTGCAAGTTGGGTGGTCCTATCTATAGTATGGGACCCAGACCCTACTTTTGCAATTCTTACTAAAATAATCTTATATAGACTTAAATAGTAGTCCTATTCAAATGAGTATATAAAGAGGGTCAGTGAACATAAACTTTGTCAACAACATCATCATTTTAATCCAATCATCTTTGAATTCAGAGCTTCATTTGAGCTATGGATCCTACTTTCACTAGATATTCATCACTGGATTACTCACCAGAATCATCCTTTGGTTCGCCACCGGAGTCTTTCGTGTCGTACGGGACTGATTTTGATCTAAGTTCACTCCCATTCGATTTTAATGACTCGGAAGAAATGTTACTCTTTGGCATTTTATCAGAATCTGCTCCACAAACACATTCTCCCACTGTCATCAAAGAAGAGGAAGTGAGTTCGAGCTCGAAAAAAGAAGAAATCAAGAAAGAAAAGGCTTATAGAGGAGTTAGAAGACGGCCTTGGGGAAAATTTGCTGCAGAAATTCGAGATTCTACAAGAAACGGAATTCGAGTTTGGCTTGGAACATTCGATGATGCTGAAACCGCGGCTATGGCTTATGATCAAGCTGCATTTTCGATGAGGGGTTCAATGGCTATTCTTAATTTTCCAGTGGAGAGAGTTCAGGAATCACTCAAGGAAATGAAGTGTGGACTTGAAGAAGGGTGTTCACCTGTGGTGGCATTGAAGAAAAAACATTCGTTGAGACGAAAATCGATTAGCCGAAAAAACAAGAAGAAAGACTGTCAAATGGAAAATGTGGTGGTATTGGAGGATTTGGGTGCTGAGTATTTGGAAGAGTTGTTGAGTTCATCTGAAAGTGTTGGATTTTGGTGAGCTAAGAACTATCAAAAGGCGAAAGTTTGTGCAAACTTCCCTTGTTCATCTCACTTCCTTCTTTTTTTTTTTTTTTTTCATCCAATCTATGATATATATTTGTTTATTTGTGTTTAGTATCTTATATGAAATGTTTAGTTACCTCAATCTTTCAACTGAAATGTATTTTCATTTTGTTATCGAAAATACTAATATTTTCCGATATCATGCTAAATGACCGATCCGTCCAAACTATTGGTGTCATGGATGACATCCGAGTCAAATATAAAATTGTTAATCAGCGAGGCAGATAATAAATTTTTGGCTGGTCTCCCTGGCAGTCCATAATAACCTGATAATGTGTCTTTGGATTCGTTGGTGTTTGTACTTGGTACATCATGTGATGGCACGAGGCATGTGTTCATGAAATATTTTACACTGTAACTCTTTCCGCACAGCATTGTTTAAGTATGCCGAATCTAAGAGGTGGTTTGCTAAACTTAAAATTTTTGCTTATTACTTAAAGCTGTTTGAAGTAAAAGGATTTTCGATTTCAGTAATTTTATTATTCTACATATTTATAAATTATTAAAAATATAGAAACAAAACTAATTTATATGAGTGGTATATACTAATGATAATATCAATATTTGTCAAATTAAAATTAGAAAAACAAAATTAATTGATTGAAAATGTATCTTCCGCCAACTTTTAACTTTAAACTGTTTTTGAACGTTAGATTATTTTTTGACTTATTACAAAAATCCAACTTTTTAACGGCCAATACAGACATGCTCTGAACGTCAGTTTACAAGCAAACTTATTTTCAATTATGAGCTCTAGATTATAATAATATTAAAAGTACAGGAGTAGTATTTGTCAAGACAACTAGGAAAAAGACTAGAATTATGAACAAGATAGCCATTGAATTCCTAAATAATTGAAAAATAGATATAGGTGGGGGACATGTTTGTCCAATGTATTGTTTGTTTTGTAGCCTGTCGAAAACAATGCTGACTTTGTATGAGCAAGAACACATCAATACATTTTGACATCTTGGTTCCATTCTAGTTGTTCTCGTCACTGTGAGGTTATACAGTGACGCCTGAGGTTGGGTTTAATAATTTTGTCGGTAATTTATTACGTATACAACTATGATATGATACAGTTAGCATTTTGAATTATTTTAATACTGTAGTAGGTTTTTTGCCCATTGAATATGTAAAAGAAAAAATAATAATATCCTGCTACATATTTTAATAAGTTTAGGAATAAACGAAAAGTGAAATTAAGCTGGCGTCAATGAATAATCGAATGAAATTGATCTGATGCTATTGAGAGTCAATTCAGAACCATGAATGCAGTAGCTGATTTATTTTAATACTAGCTTATTGTCTGTGTAATGCACAATTTCTTTTATTTGTATTTTTTTTATAATTATAATAATATATCCAAAAATCAAGCCACGACTAAGAATTTTTTTCGCCTTCATTAAAATTTCATACATTAAACATACTTTTTTTGCGAGATCAGTTTCAAAATTCTCCCCAAACTCTTGATCAAAATGTTTGTTAAGAATTTTAAGGTTCTTTACGTTGGGAACCGTGAGCTCGACACGCATTTTAAAGCTCTTATAAAATACAGTTCCATAATTTATTTTTAAAATTTTCTTTTTCTGAATAAAAGTTAAAATATTATATTTTTATACTGAAGAAAAAAATTTCAAAAAAATTTATAGAACTATACTTTTATAAGCCTTAAAATGCGTGTCAAGCCCTCCATCCTCCAGCGTAAACAACCTGGTGGGACGGAGGGAGTAATATATTTAAAAAGAAGAAATAAAATATTAGATTTTATATAATGTGCTTAAATCTACTAATATAAATATTATATGTTAATTTATCATTGAGAGTTGGATAATACATTATGAGTACTGGAATATTAAATATGTTATTAATAAAATTTTGAAGTTATGAATAATAAATTTAAATATGTTAGTAAAGAGAATCGGTTGTAAAAAAAAATTATCGGGTTTCATTTGATTTATTTTGACTCTATCTATGATATCCAGAAATTAGATTTTGACGATTTTACAACTAACACGAAACTCACGAAATATTCTTTAATTCGGTGATGATTAAAAAAATATTATTTACATAAAATTTTCTAGAAATTGAACAGAAAAAACATTTACGAATTTTGTATTTAGTACTCTATTCAATTTAGGATACATACTTAACTAATCTATTCAATTTAGAAAACCTACTTAATTTTGGTTTAAATTATAAAAATGGAATATTCTCTTATTTTAGATCCAACGTGTAATAAACCGAAATTTTGGACTAATTTGAAAATTTTCTGATGAATAGTAATTTTGCTGATTAAGAAATGTAATCAGGTCACACTATATAGGACATCTTGAATGGAAATTCTGAGTCC
>PHNY01086509.1:0-14211 GCA_003724115.2 Anethum foeniculum
AAAAATTGCATTTTTCTTAGATTTGGTGCCCCCGACGGGTGCAATCCAGATTGGACTCCGGATTCTGACTTGGTTAGTCTTTTGATTTGGAAGAAAAAATTGCATTTTTCTTAGATTTGGTGCCCCCGAAGTCCGGGGTGCAATCCAGATTGGACTCCGGATTCTGACTTGGTTAGTCTTTTGATTTGGAAGAAAAAATTGCATTTTTCTTTGATTTGGTGCCTCGGAAGTCCGGGGTGCAATCCAGATTGGACTCCAGATTCTGACTTTGTTAGTTTTTTTATTTGGAAGAAAATTTTGCATTTTTCTTTGATTTGGTGCACCCGAAGTCTGGGGTGCAATCCAGATTGGATTCCGGATTCTGACTTGGTTAGTCTTTTGATTTGGAAGAAAAAATTACATTTTTCTTTGATTTGGTGCCCCCGAAGTCCGGGGTGCAATCCATATTGGACTCCAGATTCTAACTTGGTTAGTCTTTTGATTTGGAAGAAAATTTTGCATTTTTCTTTGATTATTATTGTAGTTGTGTTTTGGAGGGAATCTGAGTACAGCTGTCCTTGGAGAGAAGGATCGTACGTCATCCCTTGCTTTGATGTGACTGGACTCTGCAGGTTGCAGCGTTTTTTCTGGGGTAGTGGTAGACATTTTTCCCACATCATTTCAGTTTTCAAAATTTATATACATATATATTTATATGTACGTGTAATCGTTTGGCTTTTCCCCCTTTTTCTATGAAAAGTTGTGCCAACCTAATAATTACAGAGCTGTAAATATTAATTTTGACAGCAGTTGTTATTCTCTCGAGACCACTGAGATTGGGACACGTGTCCCTAATGTCTGGAAAGCATTGATCACAGACGGTTCACTCTCCACATTTTTACCGCCTATAAATACAAGCCTTTTGCCTCATTTTATTTTTTACCTTCTTTTTCTCCATTTTTCTTTAGAGCTTTTCTTCTCTCCTTCTTCCCGTCGATTAGCGAAGCAAACGCGATACTTTCGTTTTAAGCCTGTTAATTTCTCCTGCTTTCTTGTAAGTTTACCTTTCTTTTTCCTTGGTTGTATGCTCTTTTATCTTGGTCATTGTATGTATATTTCTTGTCCTTTCGAACGATTGAGTTTGTTGCTTTGATTTTGAAGTTACCAAGTGTAATTCTGTGTTTTGGTACTAAGAATTTTCGATTTTTGGTAAATTAGAGTATGTTTGGTTTTGGTTTTTTAATGATTCATATAACGAGGTTTAAGTTTCGAGTTTCGTATTTCTTTGTGTTTGTGGGTTTATATTTGTGTGTATGTATCTACTGGCTGTAGATCTCTTATTTTGGGTTTTGGTTTTTGGTGAAGTATTTCTGAGTTTGTTTTGTGTTTTTCTTTTCTCTTATCCGAATCGGGCTAAACTCTGGGATATAGTGTATGTTACCTAGACGTTGGAAACAATTAGGTAACCTTAAGAAGAACCCTGACTTTCAACTTTTCTTCGAGCCCGAAGTCTCTGAGCAGTCCGGGTCAAGCTCAAATAATTCCTCATCTTCAACCATACCTCATCGTGTTCGTAACCCCGATTATACTATAGCTGACGTAACCCCGATTATACTATAGCTGAAATGTTAGTATTAGGTCCCGGGGAAACCATTGGCCGGGGGGACGGTTCGCGTGATGATGCAGATTATTACTTCGTCCAATGTAGGGATAATCCTCCTTCTTCCGAATACTATTACAGGAACTTGTCCAGGGTATTTGGGGGTCCGAACGGCACAGGAGGCCGGGAAGTCCACGACCAGGCTAGCCTAGATAGAAAATTTTTGACTGCCCCAAGGACCAGGTATCCTTGTGCCCCTTTACAACGAGGCCTGAATTATACTGAAACCCAAATAGATGACCTTTTAAAAGCCGTATTCCAGTTCCAAGACGGCTATGAGTGGAGGTGGCCCGAGGCCCATATAGGGATTTTTTTAGAGCACCTTAGAGGGATGCGACCTTGTCTGCATCATTTCGTCAAGTGCCTTTGTCGAGATGAGTATGGTATACCATTTACTCAGTTAGCCCCGGACTTTGTTAAGTGGATAACCTAGTTCCTGGGTTGTTGTCATGTTAAGAATTATATCCCCACTTTCAAACTTTTTCATCATATCTTCAGGATAAAAAAGTCAACCAGTTTCCCCTTCTTTGAGTTACAATTTCGTAAGGATGAGTGCGACTTTCCTCCTACTGATGCGCTCCCTGTAGTGATGTTAAACTCACTCCGGGGTTGGCATCAAGAATTCATATTTGTCCGGGGGGGATTTGGAGTTTATGCCTTTATATAAGGATAAGTTAAAAAGAGAAAATATTTGCAGTCCAGATACTTGGAGGAGACGCTCTCACGAAGGTCTACGACTTCTGTGGGGCACTCGGGGGACAATGGACCCGAGACTCTTTCTTTGACAATTTTGCCTTACATAATATTGGATGTAAGTTTAATATTTTGTTGTAGATATTTCCTTTTTATTAATATTCCATATTTGATCCCGGGCTGACCTTGCTTATTAATTTTTTTTTTTAGGCCTTCCAATATTGAACGAATTTCACGTTAAGATGGTCGATCAACTGAAAGATCTTGCTGCCCATCTTCAGAAAGTAGGAGGTCTCCAAAGCATGGATACTAGGAAGAAGAAAACCCTCCCAGAAGATGGTTCTTAAGGAAGGGATGGTGGTTCAACCGGGCCCGTGAATGATCCGGGTCCTCGTTCAGTCTATCCGTCGCAGGAGGAGACCCCAGAGTCGCAGGTGGAGTGCCTTGCGCGCAAGCGAAAAGAGCATTCCGAAGATGGGGTCTCTGATGCTGCCGCTAAGGTCCCAGACCCTGCGGAGGTGGCCCCCGAGACTTCTAATCCTCCTTTCGTTGCTCCAGCTCCTCCTTCGACTCTTAAGGATAGGATTTCCAGCATCCCGGGTCCCCTGCGAAGGAAAGAGCTCTTTGATAACTATGCCTCCATTCAGGAGAAGCGGAGGTTTCAGAAGGAGAGCTTCGACGATTTTCTTCAACGTCTTACCGATGAAGTTACTCTGGTAAGAATTTCGCTCCCACACTTATTATATGTATATATACATACATTTTTTTATGGCCTTGGTTTAACATATTCCCTTTTGTTGCTTTCAGTGTAATGCCCAGGTTAGTGGACTCGTGTCCATAGCCCAGAGCATGAAGGTCAAAGCTGACGAGGTGGAGGTGTTAAAGAAAGAGCTGGAGGGGACGTAGACAACATTTTTGGGGTACAAGGAGGCCCGGAAGAGGGAAGACATCCGAGTTAAGGAGTTGGTGGAGGAAATCAAGGCCAAAAATGTCCAAGCCGCTGGCGACGTCAGGAAACTCTAGGCGGAGAATGAGAAGTTAAAGAAAGAGCTTGACAACCGCCCTCCGGAGGAGGAAGTGCTCAACCGGTTCCAGGGTACGCCAGCCTACTATGAAGAGCCTAACAACCGGGTTGTCGAGAAAATTTAGATCTGCTGGACTGTAGCGTCCCGATACCTCGCTGCTAACCCCGGTGGTGATATCTCCGGCTTCCTGAAGGAGTACATTGCTGAGGAGGAAAAGCTTCTTGCTGAGAAGGCTGTGGTTGTCGGGGAAGGGACTTCGCAGGTGGCCCCGAACTCCTCTCTTCCGTTGGATACATCTCAGGATCAACCGTCTCCTCCCCCGGAGTCTACACCCAATTCTCCTCCTCCTGAAGTTTGATATTGGTTTTTTCACCTTGGAGATTAATTTTGCTCCGTTGTAATGTTTAACTTTTATCATTTTAACTTTTGTATTTGTAAAATCATCCTTGTTTTCTCGGTGATATTTTGACTTTGTTGTAATTTGTTCAACACAACTTCTGCTCAACGTGGTTAACTCCGGGGACGTTTATCCCCGTTTTGAATTTGTCAAGTATTTTCGCCAAGTAAATCACTCTGTTTTATTTCTGTTTTGCTTGGATAACTATGTTCAATAGAATCAAATGTTAGGTTAAATTGATAATATTAAGTAAAGTAGTCGTAATTGAAGTAGAAAATGAAGTAAAAATTTCATTGATAACTTGTTGGAGTACAAGCCATTTTAGGGTTACATTTCGGGCCAGGCCCTGATTAGGAGAAATAAAAGGTAGAAAAACTAAGGACTCGTAGGGTCCGGGAACATAATAATCTTATTGGTAGAATTTCCTTAGTCGAATTCCATGCCAAGTGTTTGGAACTTCAGTGTCATTCATGTTGCTTAGCTTGTAGGTCCCGGGGTGAATTACTTCCTTTATCTTATATGGACATTCCCAGTTAGGTTGTAGCTTCCCGGTGTTCGTCGCGTCCGAAGCTTCTATGTCCCGGAGTACAAGGTCTCCAACAACATATTCTTTGACTTTTGCCTTTTTCCCAAAGTAGATTCTGGTTTTCTCTTTGTATTCTTCCATCTTGTGGATTGCCTGATCCCGGACCTCATCCAGTAGTTCTAGATTCACTTTTAAGCCTTCAACATTAGAGACTTCTTCAAAGTGGATAACCTTGTGGGATGGGGATCCCACTTCTATTGGAAGTCTTGCTTTAGTTCCATAGGCCAGCTTGAAGGTCGTTTTTTCGGTGCTTGTACTTGTTGAAGTTATATATGCCCAAAGGACTTTGGGTAGCTCTTCAGGCCAGTTCTTCTTATATTCTTCCAGCCTTTTTTCTAGGCCCTGGAGAATAGTCTGGTTAGTGACCTCTACCTGTCTGTTCCCCGGAGGGTAGGCGACGGACGACTTCTTGTGTTTGATCCCGAGCTCTTTCAGATATTCGAACTCGGATCCGATGAACTGAGGCCCGTTGTCTGAAACTAGAACTACAGGGATCCCGAACCTCATCACTATGGAGTCCATAAACTTGATACAATCTTGTTGATTGATGGTCCTCATAGCCTTTGTTTCAGCCCACTTGGTCATGTAGTCAATGGCTATAAGGACGTAACGAAGATCTCCCCTCGCCCGGGGAAAGGGCCCCATAATGTCGATTCCCCAAACTGCGAAGGACAATACTGAAGAAGGTAGGCTAGGGTTAGCCTTAGGCACATTTCTGAACATTTGGCACTTCTTGTATTTTTTCACGAACTCAATGGCATCATTGTGGATAGTAGGCCAGTAATATCCTTGCCTTATGATTTTATAAGCCAGGGCTTTGGCAGCCAGGTGATCGCCGCAGATGCCTTCATGGACTTCACGGAGACAGTAATCGGCTTCCTCCGGGTCGACACACTTGAGGACCGGGGATGAGAAGGTTCTTCTATATAACTGTCAATTCTCAAGAAAGAAACGAGATGCTTTATTTTTGAAATAACGAGCCTTACCTTTGTCCTCAGGGAGGGTCTCAGATTCAAAATATTCCACGAAATGAGTCATCTAGTTAGATTTGCTAGCTATGCAAAGGATCTCTTCTCTTTCGATGCTCAGGGTGACTAGCTCTTCAAAGTAAACCGATGACCCTAAATTAGAAGCATTGCGGACAAGCTTGGATAGCTCGTTTGCTTTAGAGTTCTCTTCCCGGTTGATTTGTATGAATATATAGTCCGAAGTAGAGGCTATCATGTCCCTTACCATGGCCTGATAACGGGCTAGTTTTGGATCTTTTGCAATATATTCCCCAACAGTTTGTTTGACCACGATCTGGGAGTCACTATGGACTAGCAGTTTCCTAACTCCCAGCGATTTGGCGAGCCTGAGCCCGGATAACAGTGCCTCGTACTTAGCCTGATTGTTTGTTGCTTTGAAAGCAAAAGTAATTGCTTGTTGTATGCTGAATCCTTCCGGGCTTACAAGTATCAAACCTGCTCCTGATCTCTCTGTTGTTGTGGATCCGTCTACAAATAGCTTCCATGCTCCGGGGTCTTCGTTTGACTCTTCAACCTGGGTTGGAGTTCTTTCTTTCTGGGAATCCGGGAAGGTGCATTTCATGACAAAATCCGCCAAGGCCTGAGCTTTAATAGTTGTCCGGGGAACGAAGGTAAGATTGTACTGGCTGAGTTCAATTGCCCAGTTCACCAATCTGCCCGAAGTGTCGGGTTTATGAATAATCTTCTTCAACGGTTAGTTGGTTACCACCTTGATTTCCAGGCCTTGGAAATATTACCTTAACTTTCTACTTGCCTGCAAGAGGGCTAAGGCAAATTTTTCCAAGTTTGGGTACCGAGTTTCAGCATCCTTGAGAACTTGACTAACATAGTAGACCGGATTTTTTTCTCCTTTGATTTCCTTTATTAGAGCCGCTGAAATGGCGAGAGGTCCCGCAGATAGGTAAAGAGAGAGAGGTTCTCTAGGGTCGGCTTTTGACAGTATTGGTGGGTTCATCAGATGCTTCTTTTCTTCTTCAAAAGCCTGAGCATACTCCGGGGTCCAGTTAATAAGTTTCTTGTTGTGAGCTCCCTTCAGCAGGTCAAAAAATGGCAGACAACGCTCAGCCAGTTCTGTGATAAACCGACGTAGAGCAGCTAGGCTTCCGGCCAGCTTCTGAATATCTTTCTGAGTTCGGGGAATTTGCATTTCCACTATCGCTTTTATCTTCTCCAGGTTCGCTTCGATGCCTCTTTCACTTACCATGAAGCCCAAGAATTTTCCTGCAGAGACTCTGAAGACACATTTCTCTGGGTTGAGTTTTATGTTGTATTTCCTCAAATTGTCGAAACATTCTTTAAGGTCTTTGACATGTTTCGGAATAGTCTTAAACTTTGAAATCATGTCATCCACATAGGACTCCATGTTTCTTCCAAGTTGAGACTTGAAGATTGTATTCATCATTTTCTGGTATATAGCTCCAGCATTTATGAGTCCAAAAGGCATCATGATAAAGGCGTAGACCGCTCTGTGCATGATGAATGCAGTCTTGGTGATATCTTTCGGATCCATCTAGATCTGGTTGTATCCGGAGAACGCATCCATGAAGCTCAGCATCACATCCCCCGAAGTGGCATCAATTAACTTATCGATGTTGGGTAGTGGGTAGGAGTCTTTGGGGCACGCTGAATTGAGGCTCGTGTAATCCACACACATTCTCCAGTTGCCATTCGGTTTCATCACCAATACTATGTTTTCCAGCCAGTCCGGATACTTGATCTCACAGATGATGTCATCCCTGAGGAGTTTTTCAACTTCGTCATCAATGGCTTGTTGCCTCTCCGGGGCGAAGTTCCTTCTTTTCTGTTTGATGGGTCTTTGCTTCAGGTCCACATCTAAGCTATGCATAGCTACAGATTCATCAATTCCAGGCATATCTTTCGAGCTCCAGGCAAAAACATCTGCATAGCAAGGCAGATAATTCTTTCTGAAAGACTGAGTCAAGGTCTTTACCTATTTTAAGCTTTCGGGTGGGGTTCACGGGGTCAATCTCAATTTCTACAATCTGGGAAGCTGGCTCCACCTTTTTTTTCTCCTTTACGTCCATAAACTTCTGGATCCGGGCATCCGCATTGGCGGCACTATAACTATTATCTTCAATCATGTTTACTTCCTTTGACCACTTGCTCAAATGATCCCGGTGCTTCTTTCTGCTTTGACCCTTGGGTAGGGTCAAAATCCTTTTTCAGTTCTCGGGATCAGTTTCAGCCGTGACCAATGCCTGTCCATAACATCTCCTAGCCATCTCATAATCTCCCTTGATTTCATCAATTCCACACGGGGTGGGGAATTTAACCTTCAGGTGGATAATCGACGGGATGGCCAGGAACTTCGTCATCGCAGGTCTCCCTAAGATCATGTTGTAGGAAGAAGCAGCATTTATTACATAGAACTTGAAAGAGTGACTAACCTGTCAAGGTGAGACCCTGAAAATAATGGGTAAGTAGATCACACCCCGGATAGGTATAATATTATGCCCGAATCCATAGAGTGGATCCTCCGAACAGTGATCCATCCTCAAATGTCCCAACTTCATCCTGTTGAGTGCATGTTCAAAAACGATGTTGGCTGAAGACCCGTTGTCAACTAAGATTCTTTTGACTTCATTTTCAGCAACATCCAAGGTGATGACTAGGGCTTCATTATGGTCCGGGTCCAAGCCTTCGCAATCCGCCTGGGCGAAGTAAATTGGTTCATCTTGATATGACTGGATCATTAGGACATCACTGTCCATATCAGGACTCCGTGGAGGGGACCTGCTACCTCCCAGTACAATGTTGACCACATGTTTCCTTGTAGTAGCTGTTTTGTCCCGGTCACCTTGCTTCTTTTGGAGGTATTGCCCCATATTACCTTTCTTTATCTGGTCTTCGACGAACATTTTCAAAGAGAAGCAGTTCTCTGTGGTGTGTCTATGCGTTTCATGATAGTTACAGTGCTTGTCCCGGCGCCTGATTTCAGGTGGGGCCAACAAAGGTTTAGGAGGGTCATAGAAAGGTTTACCTTTTACTTCTCTCAGGATGTCAGAGATGGAGCAGTTCAAGGGAGTCCACTCCTGCTCCGGCTTGGGATCTCTCCCGGGTCTGGGTTTTCTATCTCTGTCCCTATCTCTGTGGTTGTAGGAGTCTCGGGGTAGGGATCTCTGAGACTGTTGGATATAGTTAGACTGTCTGTCTGTCGTGAATCTTTTATACTTCTTATAGGAAGATCTCCTCTCCGGAGACTCGTCGTCTTCATGTATGCGTCTATTCATCTTCATAGATCATAGGAAGTCGCTTTCCTTTATGAATTTAGAAGCCATGGCATATGCAGAGGCCAGGCTATGGGCTTTTTGTGGATAAGGTCCTTGACATATCCCTCGCAAGACACTGGGTGTAAGTTTCTTCGAAAGATGTTCACGGCT
The DNA here is from genome assembly GCA_003724115.2 of Anethum foeniculum. Classification (NCBI taxonomy): domain Eukaryota; kingdom Viridiplantae; phylum Streptophyta; class Magnoliopsida; order Apiales; family Apiaceae; genus Anethum; species Anethum foeniculum. The sequence goes on from PHNY01086509.1 coordinate 8,770, forward strand.
TCCTTTTCTTCCAGATTAGAGAGTTGGTTCACAGCTTCCTGGAATCTTTTGATGAATTTGGGCAGAGTCTTCTTGCTTTTCTGTTGGATGGTTTCCAGGTGGCACATTTGGAGCTTGTTCATGTGATTTGCTCGGAATCTTTTCAAAAAGAATTCTCTAAAATCTTTCCACGAGTCGATGCTCCGGGATGGGATTCTACTGAACCACTTTTGGCCCGCCACCCTTGAGAGTAAAGGTGAAAAAACGATACCGAGTCAGGTCGTTGTAGTAGTAGATGTTGGAGATCTGCTCAAAGTAGATTAGATGTTCCTCGGGGTCTCCGAGTCCATCAAAGGAGTCAAAGTTAAAGTGCTTCAGTCCCTCTTCCCGGGGAAAAGACTTGAGACTTTGTGTGAAAGGGGTAGCAGCTGCCCCGATCTCAATATCTCCTTCGACTTTTCTTTTTAGGTCTCTCAGTGCCCGGGCCAAGTGCTCTTGCTTGGATTCTTTCTCAGGTTCAGAGTCAGACGAATTCAGAGTGACATGTTGGCTCTTTTTCTCCAGTTTCTTTTCCTCTTCCTGAATTCATTTCTTAATTTTTGTCTTGGCTTTCGCTTCCTCTTCCTTTTGAATCTTTTCCTGGAGAGCTTTCCTTTTCAACAGGATCCGGCATCTTCAGAAGGCCTCTTGAGGTTCTTTTTTATCCTGTCAAAGACCGAAATTCGAGAATCACCAGAGTTATCAGAGTGATTACTTGGTTGCTCAAGGCCGGGATCAAGTTGATTTTTCTTTTTCCAGAGATCCATCGCCGCTTAGATCTGTTCCGGGATCATGTCTTCCCAAGGACTTTCCGGGGGATTGGTGTGCTTATGCGCGTTTTTCTCTATGACGATTCGCTGGTCATTCGGCTGAAGCACTAACGATGGTTGAAGTGGGGGTAATCCGATGTCCAATGCTTCCATGGCCGGAACTTGCTCCAGGATAGGAGCTGGTTGGGTGATACTGCTAGATGAGGGTCTTTTTCCCATTCTAGTTACAGAGGTCATAAACGCTTTTCACAGTACAAGAGTATTTTACAGGATAACAAAGGCTTTGTAAACGAAAATGTAGATCTGGAAATAATATATAAAATATTCTTACTAAACTTTTTCAGCTTATCTTCCTGGTTGGAGCAAAGCTTTTCGTAATGCGACAACACCACCAAATCGGAGCTTCGATCCCTCTTTCTAGCGCCAATGATAACTTCAATTTAGGCCCTGGGCTCCTCTGTCTGGATCATGACTCTCTTAGGCTCCGGATTGCAAAAGTGGGCTAAGTGACTTGGAAATGGGCTCCTGCAAAACAGAACCGGGGGGGTTGGGACCCCGCGGTAACTCCGGCATGAGAGTAAGAATAGGATTTGGAGAAGAAGGGTAGAAAAGGAATTATATAAGTAGTGCTGCGTAATAGTAAAGAGAATGTAACCCCAAAATCACCTTTTTGGGGACCTTTTATAGGCCCTCAATTAGGGCTCTGGGGTCAGTACCTGCTATCCTAGCCGTTAGAACCTTCTAGATCCTGGGCACGTGGACGTCTTGGATTGATACCACATCCCCAGGTGCTCTCTGTGGTTGGCGTGTGCCTTTCTGAGGTTGACGTGTGCCTGGAGTACTTTTGTGTTGGGACCCTAGGGTAGGTGTAGTCATGTCACAATCAGGGCATATTCCTTCGTACTCACAAACTATCGACTTTGAGAATATTCTAGAGTGACAAGACATTCTAGGGTCCACCGCCACTTGGATGAGTGATGGGCTCCGGACCCAACAAGGTAATGTGCCTTTGTAGACTATGTATTAAGCTACCCTTCATGATCCATTCAATCTCTTCACCTCAAGCCATTAATCCTACTCCTCATAGCTATCCCTCTGATTGACATCTGGGTAGCTGCTCCCATTAAATTTTGAAATTTGAAAGTTTGAAATTTAATTTTTTTTCTCTACTATTCTCACTCCTTTGATTTAATTTAATTTTTTTTTACTAAATCTCTCATTTGATTTGTTAAAAAGATTACTTTATACTTTTTTCTTCCCATGTTGTCGTAAGTGACGGGGCTCAAAAAAATATATTTTAAATACGCATATTTCCATGGAATGAACTAGCCTACTAGCTTAAAATCTGTGTTATACACAGATTTATATTAAAATTTTTACTTTTTATTATTATTATATATAACTCTAACATAAGTGATTAAATATTAAATTAATTTATTTAATTATTATTTTATTCCAAGTGCTCCGTTTTCGATAATGTAAATAATAGAAAATAATATGTAGTTATTGAAATTTGAATAATATACCTTTTTCTATATCTTTTAAAATAATAATATAAATATTAAATCTAATATGTTGTTGACGATTTTAATATTTTGATCTAATTATTATAATCATTTGATTTGGAAGATTTAAAGATGGTGAGGTATGACCCAAAAATGGATTAACCACACTACAAATTATACCTAAATTTAATTATTATAGTTTATAAAGTATAGAGAGAAATTGCCCAACATGCCTACCATCAGGGGAGACCTGCCCAATATACAGATTTGCCAAAAGATGGCCCTATATACCCACGAATACCGCATCCAGGACATGCGTGTTTGGACTCCTCTAAATATAAATATATAACATCACAGTAATATATACAAAGGCGAAAACACACAACTAAGTGTTATAGTTGCTATTGTTTCTTCGATACTCACTCTACAACAATCAAATACTATAAGTTTTCATTATCATCATTCTAGTACCAGTTTTCATTATTATTATTCTTCAATTAAGTTGTGTTTGTTTGATGAGATCTGTTTTTAGGGCTCGATTTTTATTTAGGCTTTTATATGGATTAACTTGTGTTTAGTATATATGTTTCATATTGTGTAGTTCAATTTCAGTTGAGAATCAACTTGCATATATTCATATGTCAATTTTTAAGCAATTTACTCCATGCTCTCGTTGTTTACTTATAACTCTCAAAGTAATGACAAGCCACAAACCAAAATCTTATTTGGCATATGATAATACCCAATCCATATGTAGAAAATATAAATGAATAATGCTACGTACAAATAGGAACCGAGAAAAGTGTGAATATAAAATTTGCTAAACAATCTTTCATTAGTTTATTTTGTGTTAGTGAATTGGATTTTTGATTTGCTTGTTTAGATACCATATACGTATTTCTATATTTTTATCATTGTTCTTTGTGCCCTTTTATTTAATGTTACGATGGATAATATACAATTTTGTTGTGTCAAGTATTACTTTCTATGTTACAGAAGAAGCTACTTAATGAGATTTTGTTTCTTAGTTCTGGTCATTCTTATATAAGAGATTTATATTTATTAATGATGTAGTGATTATGCTACTGATTATTAGCACACGAATTTAATTTATAAGCTTGTGATTCGTTTGCTTTTAGGACATGGATCCCGACGACGAATTATCTATGAATCCAGGACCTAGAGAGCCTTCAGTGTTGCATTTACAATCAATCCATAGATCAACTACTATTTGGCAGGCTGGTGGTGGTGATACTCAAAGATCACGTCGACGTAACCCTACATAGGCCAGATTCCCCCAGTTGCATCAGAGGATGATCCCTATCCTTTCACACTTAAGATTTGATGGTGTTTCTAGGCTCCCGTCCATTAACATCGATTGGAGCTTGATTACTACCTTGGTAGAACGTTGGAGACCAGAAACACATTCATTTCATCTACCAGTCGGAGAGTACACCATTACTTTGCAAGACGTTAGTGTTCTCCTTGGACTTCGCTTAGATGGTCCCGCTGTTACTGGTGTTACTGCAATGGATGGCGGTTGGAACACAATTATTCAAGAAACATTTGAAATATCACCTGGAACGCAACTAGTAGGTGGTAGGTTGCAGTTGAGTTGGTTGACCAAACATTTTCCCTCACTTCCTGATAATGCATCAGATTTAGAGCATGGACGATATACGCAATCAAACTTGTTACAACTGATTGCTGGAGTTCTTTTCACAGATCATTCTGGTGGTATGATTCATTGCATGTACATTCCTCTCATCCGAGATTTACAAGTTTGTGGGACTTTAGCTTGGGGTGCAGCAGTTATTTCTTACTTATTTAGGGAGCTGTGCAAGTCATGCAGGATTGGAAAAGAAGAGAATGCTGGATGCCTTTTGTTACTACAGTTGTGGGCGTGGACCAGACGTCCCACTATAACTCCTATTCTGCGTCGTCCATCTTTGAACAATTCTGATATTTGGGGTACCAGTCAGGTCCTTATGGAATGAGGTATTCATTTATAAGTAATGTTAGTACGATTTATGTGTCTTATATGTTCTCGTTGTTTTTCTATAGTTTATATAGAAGATTATGGAAATATAAATTTTGGATTTATATACCAAAAGTAGAATAGACTCCTGGTATTTAACTTGTTCCGGCAAACAAAACTTGTCTTATTATTAAGTAGTAAGCCAGTACCAATAAAATATATATTTCATAATTATATAATAGTTATAAAATTATACTTGTTTCCTGTTTGAGTGTTTTAATAACAACCATGGTTGCTTTGAAATCATAGAATATAAGCCATCATAAGTACATGGTTAATTTCGGTGATCATTGTACGTTATTGTGTATACTTGTTATTTTGCTTTGTAAATTTATCGATGATTTGGTTTCTAAAAACTATGATCAGGCATAAATAAATCCCTTGCACATCACTAAGAAAAATAAAAGCAAATGAAAACTTCTTGACACAACAAAAAAAAATTTACAAACCTTAAAATATGTAAAAATAAAACCGGTCCAAATGTAATAGTAAGTAAGACGCTAGGCACTTTAGAAATTGTAAAGGAGAACTGGAACAGGGACTGGCATTACTTGTTTGTGCTGCTTATTGACATAGATGCTCTATTGTAGTCACAATCTGCGTTGGTTGAAATATAGTGCATTCCTCTAAGCTTCCAGCATACGGTGTTGGAACATAATATATAGTTAATTTGGGTGATCAATATACATAATTGTGTATTAAGCCGCGCAGCTGTGTTGATTTTGTGATTTATCTGATTTTTTTTGTTGTTAAGAGTATTCAGTGCTTTCTTCCTTTCTTTTACATGTTAAATTTAGTGTGTGATGTAATTGTAGTTTTAATGTGTTGTAAATGTATGTGATGTGTTTTTATATTTTTAATATGTAACGAAGGTGGTGTTCTCACTTGAAATTTGGGGAGACTAGTGCTCATGTGGTGTCAACTTACCGGTTGGCTCTTGATGGCCTTGCACCTGCTCACTTCATTTGGCAGCCATATTCTGAATTTCTCACCAACGCACCTGAGCATATTATAGATACTAGTAGTCTTTGGTGCTACAAGGGGCCATTGATCTGTTTCTACATTGTGGAACCACACTTACCTAATAGGTGCATGCGTCAATTTGGTTTCA
>PHNY01086510.1:5703-24976 GCA_003724115.2 Anethum foeniculum
GCATTCTCTATGCTAGTTGGCATGGGGATTTGGATGTAGGCCATAGACTAGGTTTAGGGGCCGAACCAAGTGAAAATTCTTGGTGTTCTGCATTGGTTTATTTCCAGCATTGTATTCTTTCATTTCTGCAATTTATATCCTGCAGTATAAAAGAGTCTGTCTCATTTAGAATCAACCTGTCTCATTTGCAAAAGAGACTGTCCCATTTGTGAACAGTCTTACTTTTTCTTTAAGTTGATTGTGCCAACGAATTTCAGTTAACACTACTAATATTTCTCTAGGGGATCCTACTTTTGCAGGTGAGTTACATGCATCTAAGCATCTTCATTCCAAATTTTACTAAAATTGTTAATTCTACCCCGAGAAAGTTCTATCAAATTGAAATTCTTTTTTCGCATTGGCCTATTTCAGGATTTACGGTATTTTTCTCTCCATGTTGCACAACATCTGTTAATTTCGGGAAGGGACAATGTAAACCAAACCAACCTCCATGTAGTGACCGCGGTAAATATATTTTCTGGGATGAATTTCATCCAACAGAAAAGGTAAATATGGGGACTGCAGCAAGATCTTACATGGCTGCTTCTGAGTTGGACTCCTACCCAATGGATATCCGCAGCTTAGCATTGTTAAAGTTATAAGCTCAGTGATGATCCAAGCCGTTGAAATTAATTAATTTGGACGGCTAGATAAAGAAGTAAAATTATTTCACCTGTAAGATGATAGTTTACTCATACTATCGGAGCTTTTAAGCTTACATTATAGAACTCATATACTTGAGTTCTTATTCTAGTTATCAACTAAGTAAAGAAGTTTTTTCATTTTCTATAACAAATTCATTCGAGAAATAAAGAATAATAAAGTTTAATGAAGTCTTACACATTCACTGAGTAGTTTTGAATAAATTTAAGATGAAGAGAATTTCTGAGCAATGAGTTCTTGAGGTCAAAAATTAATGTTGACGCAGGACCGGACAATATGAAAGGTATATGAGTGTTGCTGTTGTTAGAGGTGATGGAGGGGATTGTGTAGTTGCGAAAACCTAGATTTTAAAGCAGATCACAATAGTTTAATCACTGAACTATTGGCCATCAAAGAAGATATGATGATCGGAAAATATTTGGAGCCAAAGTCGTACTCTCTTGAATCTGAGAGTGCGAATGCTTTAACTTTGCTGAATTCAAGTATTAGAAATTTGATTACTATTAAAATTTTTAAACTTCAGCTGATTTATAGATGTAGAGAGAGGCAAATTAGCCGCTTAGTATGAGAGTGAGTGCTTATGAAAATAGGGTGTCTTTACCCTCTGCTTAGCTATTCCAAAGGCAGACATGCCCCTTCAATGACTATGTTTTAGAATAGACAAAGCTCTTGCACATTCAATGTGTGTTTCTAGCTTATCGATTGCTATTCCTCAACTTTTAACTTTACCAATCTGAGCAAGTAATCTGAATGCCCCACTGCGTAAGCTTCTGATGATTTAGGGTTACAATAATAAAAAAATATTATATGAATTTGTTGACCTAATAAAACAAATAACTTTTTTTTTAACATCCAAATTCATATTATTTAATAAAACAAATAACTTATTGACTGTATAAAAAACTTTCATATCTCTTCGTATACATGCAAGATATACAAATATAAAAAAAAATATTAAACATAATTTTGTTTTCCTCAGTAATTAAACTCACACATTTTATGTCAAACCTTGACCTTCACCGGAAAAGACAAATGCACTAAATATAACTTGTCCTTAATGTTATATTAAATTATAATTTTGACAAGTGTTATATTAAATTATAATTTACAAAGTACAACCCTAATGTTTTCCAAATTTTGAAGTCCGTTAAAGCCTTCCTTTCTTCTTATATATACTGTACACCTCTAGACGTCTCATCTATTCTATTATATAATAGTGTCTGTTGCCTCTTTTGTACAGTAATTTATAAAATAAAATCTTTACCCTCAATGTTGAGCTTAATTTCAAAAATACCACCGACTATTCAACTGCAACATACGTGTGGCAAATGTACTTCTCTCCCTTTCACGTGCAAACAAGCTTCTCCTGAAAGCTTAGCTGCTTTAAAATTCAAAATTCAAATTTGCCTACATACATTCCTACTAAATTGAAATCAAACTTTTATAAGAGCAACTCCAACACACTCCTAAAATTTTCTCTAAAAATAATATAATTAAATTGCCTCCTAATCATTTAACATATAAAATTTCTAATTATCTCCAACAACATCTTTATTCCTACCTCTTAACTTATTTTTTACTAATAAAAGTACTCATGATATTAGAAGAGAGAAACATGATAATATAAAAAGGTTGAAAATAGATGATGGATATGAGAAATGGAAGAGATGAGGAGAGGAGAGAGAGTCTTAAAAATGAGGAGAATAAATAGACTCTTAAGTATTTGAGGAAGAGTTAGGAGACTATTGGAGCATGCTTTTGGAAAATTCTCCTCAAAATTTAACTTAGGAGCTTCAAATAATGAGTTGTTGGAGATGCTCTAAAAGCTTATCTTTTTCTCTATCTTTTATCTCTACTGGCTCCTCTTTTCTTTCTGGTTTGTCTTTGTATATCTTCCTAATACTCTCTTTACATATGTTCATATTATACACTTCGATTACTCATAATGAATTTATAATTATTGCAGTTTATATTTTGTCGAGAAAGTGTTTGATGAGATGCCTCAAAGAAAAGGTTAATGATTTTCACACTTTGCACGTATATTTCTGATTTGGATTATTGTTAATGGTTTGATTTTGAGATGTATATACAAGTTTCTTTCGGTATTTATCATTTGTAACTGACATATGATGCACTATATTTGATGTAGACGAAAACAAAGAGGCAGATTGATGATGCTAGCCAATTACATGGTCATGTTGTTACTTATTTCGTCTATTCATCTATTCTACTCTTCCTTTTTTGTAATTCAATTAGTTTGATAGTAAAACCACTTCTTTTATTCTTTGTTCGTAATTTTTATTGTAGTCTGATCTTTGTGTAGGAACTGTTTGATGAAATGTCCAGGAGAAAAAGTTGATAAAATTCTCGATTTCTGGGTATTTTCTTTTACGTGTTTTAATAATTATCTTTATCTACAATGAATAATACTTATAGTAGTCTGACTATAAGCTTGAACACATGTATGTATCCTATGAAAATAGTTGTGATGCTTTTGATTTTTTGTTTACAGATGCGAGTTCTATTAGCGATCAATCAACTAGACAATCTCAATCTCAATAAAGGTATTGTCTTCTTCAAAATTTATAAATATATCTGCATACATGGGTGAATGTCAAAATTAAACATATTTTAGGTTGAATACTGTATTTTGTGTTTGGTTAAATTATATACAAAGATAGAGGTCCAAATATGTTTTGTATACAAATTTATTATAATCATATTACGTAAAGTATCTATCAAGATTTGTTACTCTAAAGATTGTATAATAGTGATTCTTAAATACTATAATGAGATTACCTTGCTTACTAATCGTGAAGGAGTGGTATGACGGTGTTGTTTGTTCTAAAAGATTTTGCAAAATGTCAAAGTTTTTCTCTTTTAATTGCAATTATAGTGGTATACATATACACTATGATCATAATATTAACATACATAATATTAATAGATGGAAGATTGGTACGAGTTACCATCACTGTAGAAGCAAAAATTAATGGTACAGTGTTTGCTTAGGAAGCGAAAGAGGTGAAAGATGATGCCAAGGCAGTCATCTGCATGCCACACATAAAGGTGTTTGCTCACCTTTGCATAATCATATTCTTTACGTGATCAACATTATGTTCGCAAGTATATATAAGGTTATATTAAGATCCAAGTTATGAAAGTCAATGATGATTTGAACTAGAACTAGAAGTATATACAAGTATAGCGACATTGTTATTGTCAAAGTAGCATGTTATATACACAATTATAAACCATAAGTTTATAATAGTGAAGTGTTAATTTTAGTGTAATTACTATGTTACACTACACACTCATGTTATAGACATTTGCAAGATTAGTTACATATTTGCTAAATTGTTGACAACCATAAGTTTATAATAGTCTGGTGTTAACTTTGGTGTAATTACTCCATTGTGATATACAATAACCTCCTACTATACACAATTGGAAGATTGGTTGCAACTGAATTTTTGACTTAGAAATCCCTCTTTCCTAGGGAAAAATGTAGTCCCTTTGTTTTTGTTGGACCTGAGGACTGTTTCTAGAAACTCCATCTCCTGAAGTCATGGTCATGTTAGGTTTATATTTTCTTTTGACATATGGTAACTTCCAATTGAATGCTTGACATATTATTGTACATATCATTTTAAGAATGTTTATTAAACTTGATAAATTTGCAGTCTGCTTAGCTGAATGACAGAGTGGATGGCTTTGGTACTAATGCAGTATACCAAGTTGAATGAGTTATACAAGCCCCTGAAGTTCAGTCAAGAATCTAAAAATAAAGGTGTCATTGGTCAGTAAGTTGGGTTGTGTAGTGAAGCAGTTTAGTGCTCAAGATACCAACCACAATTTGGTGTATTCCTCTGTTATTTGGTGCATTCCTTTGTTTGGTTATAAGTGGATATAAGAACAGGGTTTATGTTGAATTGTTTTTTGTGGACGACATTGGATAAATGGAAATAATATTATTGTATATCATTGTACAAATGTATGTTTAAATTTTAAATTTCTAATATCATAAATAAAAATTACTTATTAATATGCCTTTTAAGTTTAAAAGAAATTGAAGATTATAGTTATAAAACTATTCAACAATAATATTTATGCACCAATATAAAATGTTTGGGGAAAACGTTAATTTCATGATTTATTTATTTTAGATAAGCATAACTTTTTTAATACGTTCTCAAGTTTCGAAAAATTTCATCCACAATTTTTTTTTTAAAAAAACACTATTTCAGACGTAGAAAATTAAAAACTTATTTAAAATTCTAATATCAACGATTAAAATTGCATATTAATATGTACTTGAGTTTAAAATAAATCAAAAATTACAGTTAGAAAGTTAAAGCGAACAAAATATTCAAAAATTAATATATTTACATGAATATAAAAAGTTTGGCAGATAAATTAGTTTAACTTTTATTCTTTTTTTTTTTGTATAGAGAGTTCATGTCTACCCTGAATAAGGGGTCGAATTTTTTTAAAAAACAACTTAAATTTATATATATATTCCTGCATATTTGTATCAAAATTTTACTATAATTTTTATTTTGAAATTTTATACTTTCTCAATTTGCAAAAGAAATTGTCGAAAATCAAAATAAATTATTTCTGATGTGGCGATGAAATTTTAAATATTTAGTCCTAAAGTTATAAATTAAAATCACATACTATTATATTTTTAAGTTTAGAATAAATTAGATTTGTAGTTAGAAGGTTACAAAAAGAAACATTAGAGAACAAAATATTCTTATATTCTTACAAAAGGAAGTTTTTATAAATACTTTAAATTTTAAGAAATATAATTTATACTTATATCAAAATTTAACTAAATTTTTATTAATAAATTTATAAATATATTTTCAGTTTTGAGAAATTTAATCCATAATTTAAGAAAAACACTACTTTGTGCATAAATACTAAAGAATTAAATTAAAATTCTAATACCATGAGTTAAAGTTGCATATTAATATGTCATTTAACTTTAAAATAAATCAGAGCTCTTAAAAAGTTAAAGAACAAAGTATTCAAAAAGTATATATCTACAGGTATATAAAAGTTTTGGCAAACAAATTAATTTCAAGTTTTTTTTAAATAGAGAAGTCTAAACTACACTAAACACGGGGTCGAAAGTTTTTAAATAACTAAACTTTTTAGACATATTTGTGCATATTTCAACAAAAAATTTGAAATTTCATATATTCTCGATTTGCAAGTGATTTTATGAAAAATCAAAATAATTATTTTTGGTGTGTCGATGAAATTTTACAAATTTAATCCCAATTTCATAAATTAAAATCATATACAATTATATTTTTCTAATTCATATTTAGAAAATTACAAAAAATATATTATTAAACAAATTATTTAAAAATTGATATTCATATAAATTAGAGTAGAAGACCATCCTTGGTATAAAGTTGTACTTTATAATAACGACAGAGACTTCGTGTCGAGCAATGGATCAATCTATAAAAGTTCTTTATACACCATTGTGAGAAATTTATAATTCTTAAATTATATTTATTAACACTTTAAATTTTTTTATTAATATAATTTATAATTTTATTTAAATTTAAATAAAATTTATAATTTTTTCGGAGTTTTGAGAAATTCAATTCAGAAAATGAGAGAAAAGAACTCCTTTTAATGTAAATTCTTAAAATTTTATTTAAAAATATAATATCACCAATTGAATCTGCATATTAATATGTATTTTAAATTTAAAATAAATCAAAGATCTTAAATAGAACAAAATTTTTAAAAATTAGTATATCTACGTGAATATAGAAAAATTTGGAACATAAATTAATTTCAAATTTGTTTATACAGAGAGTTTCCTACATCAAATATGAGATTGATTAGTTTTTACAAATAAATTAAACTTTTAGAAATATTTGTGCATATTTGTATAAAAATTTATTACAATTTTAATTTGGAAATTTCTTTCATTTTTTATTTGTAAAAAAATTCATTTAAAAACCAAAAAAAAATAATTTCCATGGTGAAGAAGTTTTACAAATTTTAAATCTAATATCATAAATTAAAATGAAATGCTAAAATATTTTTAAATATAAAATAAATTAAACTTATTGTTAGAAAGTTATAAAAAATTTGTTTAAAAAATTATTTCAGATATTCTTACAAATTAAAGTGTGAGGCCCCGCCGAAGGCGAAGCTGACAAGTTCTTTTAAATACTTTCATTTTTTTTTAATAAATTTAAGAAATTTAATCGAAATCTTTAACATAGATATTTAAGAATTTAATTAAAATTCTAATATAATCAATCTAATATGTTTTTTAAGTTTAAAATAAATTAAAGATCTTATAAAATTAAAGAGAATAAAATATTCCAAAATTAGCATATGTTTGGCCAGTAATTTAATTTCAAAAATTCTTTTTTAAGTTTTCGTTGTAGTTCACTACGCTAAATGCGGGATGAAATAGATTCTACAATTAACTTCAACTTTTATACAAATCGAAGCACATTAATATCAAAATTTTACTATGCTTTTAATTTGAAAATTCATATATTCTCCATTTGCAAAAAAATTCATTGAAAAATTTAAAAAATATTTCTGATGTGCGGATTAAGTTTTACAAATTTTAATGCAAATACCATAAATTAAATCATGTAATACTATATTTTTTTAGTTTAAAATAAATTAAATTTATAGGTAGAAAATGAAAAAGAAACATTGTTTGGACAAATTTTTTAAGATTTGATATTCTTACAAGTTAGAGTATAGGCTCGAAGACGAGGCAGAGCAGTTTTTAAAATCTATTTAATTTTTTTTTAGAAATATAATTTAAACTTACATCGAAATTTTAATAAATTTATAGTTTTAAATTTATATACATTTCAAAGTATAAGAAACTTAATCCAAAAAATGGAGAAAAACACTACTTTTAATTTAAATACTTAAAAATTTATTTATAATTATAATCTCATCATATTTTAAGTTTAAAATAAATCAAAGATCTTAGAACAAAATTTTCAAAAATAAGTATATCTACATGAATATATAAAAAATTTGGCACGCAAATTAATTTCAAATTAGTTTATATGGAGAGTTCCCTACACTAAATAATTTACTACAATTTTAATTTTAAAATTTTATGCATTCTAGAGTTGTAAGAAATTTCATTGAAAAACAAAAAACAATTTTCATGGCAAAGAAGTTTTATAAATTTTAATTCTAATATCATATATTAAAGTCTCATGTTACAATATTTTTAAATGTAAAATAAATTACGTTTATAAAAAAAATTGTTTAACTAATTATTCGAGAATTAATATTCTTACAAATTAAAGTGCGAGGCCTCGCCAAAGGCGAGGCCGAGAAGTTCTTATAAATTCTTTAGATTTTTTAGTACCTTAATTTCTTCTTATATCAAAAATTGTTTAAATTTATATTATTAGATTTTAATACGCACCCGAGTTTAAAGAAATTTAATTCAAATTTTGAGCCATAAATTTTTAAGAATTTAATTAAATTTTAATATCATAAATTAAGATTGCATACTAACATGTTCTATATGTTTAAAATAAATCAGAGATCTTAGAAAGTTAAAGAGACAAAATATTCAAAAATTAGTATATCAATATGAACGTAAAAGTTTGGCACATAATTTAATTTCAAAAATTATTTTTTAAGTTTCTGTTATACAAAGAGTTGCGGACTACATTAAATGCGGGATCAAATAGATTTTACAATTAATTTAAAATTTTATACATATCGATGCACATTAGTATCGAGATACTGAATTTTACTATACTTTAATTTGAAAATTTATATACACTTTATTTGAAAAAAAATTCATCGAAAAGTTTAAAAATTTATTTCCAATGTGCTGATGAAGTTTTAAAAATTTTAATCTTAATATCATAAAATAAAATTGCACAGTACAATACTTTTAAGTTTAAAATAAATTAAATTTAGAGTTTAAAAGTTATAAAAAGATATATTAATGAACAAATTATTGAAGATTTCATATATACTATAAATCATTAATACATACTATAAATAAAAAAATTTGAGATTATGTAAAAAAAAACCAAACTCTAATGGTACATTATCTAAAAATATAGTAAATATAAAGTCGAACCTCTATCATTTGCCTACATCATGGATACACAATATCTTACAAGTTTAACAAATTTTACACAATATCTTACAAGTTTAACAAATTTTACACAATATTCTACCAATCCAATTCCATTGAAGATACTCTTAGAAACTAAAACTAAAAGTACGAGTCGAGAAGTTTTAAACACTTTTAATTTTTTGAAACAGGAGTATTAAAGATGAATAGAAGTATTCTTTTAAGGTGAAACAAAACAAATGCAGTTCTTAGTCGTATAAGGATTTTTCACAGTTTCTGAGAATATATATATTTAACATTTTGATAACAGGAAATGCTTCATCAAAAAAATGAAATACAAAATTTTGCTTAAAATTATGTGTCAAAATTTGATTGGAATGGTCATGTATTAACATCAATAATACTAATTAAAATAAAAATAAAATAATGCTAGGTCCACAAGATTGTATACAAAATTTTTCACAAAATGAATATGTGGCAAATTGGGATGGCCCTGCATTCACATTAATAATCCAATTAAAATAAAACAACTCATATGCCACATCATTTTGTAAATATTTTGTGCACCAAATTTTGTGCATGTAGCACTACTCATTAGAATACCCCACCTCATATGCCAGGTCATTTTGTGCAAAAATATTTGTGAAAAAATTTTGTATCCAATTTTATAGCGACAACTTCCATAACATAGTAAGACGGGATCATGTCAAAATTGACGTTTCTAGAGGATGACATAATAGGATCCGGATTAGCATAATTTATTTGACTTGGTAATTCACAAATATTGGGAAAAGAATTCAATTATTTTGTACAACTAAAATACAATCAATTGTAAGACATGTTTTTTTTTTTTGGAATCTTATTAAGCGCATTATTTTCTTCTTAGTACTGAAGAAAAATCAACATATAATAGACAAAAATAAGAAAGAGAGCATTATTTTATGGTTATAACAAGGGGAACGGATGAAATCACACAACCACATCAATTGTTGCAATTTAAAACCACATCAATTGTTGCAATTTAAAAGAGATATTGTACTTTACCTCAAAAAAAAAAAAAAAAAAAAAAAAGAGATATTGTACTATGATTGAGTTGGGGTAGATTATTTGACTCTGTTGGAAATTGCGGGTGTTTCTGGTAACTCTTATTTAAATTAACGGACTAATTTGATACTCCTCTGTCTCACACGCATTTTAGAATGTATATAAATTACAGTGTTAAAATTTTTAGTTTTTGTCTAAATTTTTATTCGAAAAATAAAAATTTTAATTTTCTTTTAAAATTTTACTTTATATACATCTTTAAATGTGTGACTAATCTTATATTTCAAACGTTAATTAATTATGTATGTATATCAAACCAAAAATTCACAATAGGACAGTTCAAAAAAATGGATCTACAACTGTAGATTCACTTTAACCTAATATACATTTTCTATTAACTTGTCCTTGTGAAATCCTAACCCTCTTATTGGTCAGTCACAATATAAGCACATATTTTTTATTGCTTGATTATACACATATAGATGCCTTTGAAATATTTGAGTACTTCATCCATGGCATCTATAGCACACTCGTGCAGAGTGCCAGTTATCATACTATGGGTTTTTAAGTTGCAACTATGGATCATCAGTGCAGAGCCACAAGTGCCCTGCTACTTCGTCTTCGGAGACTCGCTAGTTGATAACGGCAACAACAATTTCCTTAACACTCAAGCCAAAGTGAACTACTCTCCTTATGGCATTAATTTTCCCGGAGGAAATGCAACCGGAAGATTCAGCAATGGTGAAAATATTGCAGACATTTTAGGTTTTCTCTTCTCACAATCTAAAATATTTTATCTTTTTATTTCATTACTTGACATATTGTACTAATGGTATGAAGATTATTACATTTATGGCTCTTGTCCTTATAATCTAGATGAAGTTTCTTATATATATAGGCTTTAAGATATTTCCCTAAAAAATTTGAAGAGTATGCCGATAGAACTATTGAGTTACCGGTTCTCTTAAAATTTTAAGGTGTTACGAGTCGGGCTTATTTGGATCTTATTATATTACAGGTAAGCTTCTTGGCTTTGCTAAGTACAATCCACCCTACGCGACTGCACGAGGCAATGAACTCCTGCAAGGGGTAAATTATGGATCTGGAGGAGCTGGAATTCTCCCTGAATCAGGACAAAACCTGGTAAATATAGTATAAATTGTTGAAAGGCTTACAGAACAAACATGGAATCAATATCACTCTCACATATCATGACATAAATTTTTCCGTTTGTATATTGTCACAGGGCGGAAGAATTTGCCTAGACCAGCAGTTGCGTAACCACAGATTTACCGTCTTACGACTAGTTTCATTACACAGAAATGTAAGTCATACCAAGGAGTACCTAGGCAGGTGCATTTATACAGTTGGAATGGGAATTAATGATTACATCAACAATTATTTTATGCCCCATCATTACTCTACAAGCAGTATTTATACACCAGAGGAATATGCAGATGTCCTTATTCAACAATATTCCAAACAGCTTGAGGTATCAAACAATATGAAAATTTGAATAATAAGTAACCACAATTAATTTCTTTTAAACATATGTAGATCGATTTAAAAATAATCGATTAAGTTTCTCTTAGTTTACTTATTACTTATTTGTTTTTGAACATATTTAGTCTCTATACGATTCTGGAGCTCGTAAAGTTGCTGTTTTTGGACTTGGTCTAATAGGTTGTACACCAGCACAAATATATTCATTTGGTTATAAGAATGCATCAGGGTGTGTGGATAAGGTTAATGATGCAGTTGCATTATTCAATGAAAGAATCAAGCCACTTGTTGATGGCTTGAATAGCAATCTAACTCATGCAAAGTTCATCTATGTTAACACTACTCATATATCTCAGGTAGATGCTGCTTCTGCTGGTAAGTTACATGCATCTTCGCATTAGAAATAAATAAAAATTGTTAATTATTTGCCCGATAATTTGTGTGCAACTAATTTTCTTTATTCGTATTTGACTAAAATTCAGGGTTTACTGTCTTGAACACTTCTTGTTGCGTATCATCACTATATTTTGGTAATGGACAGTGTGAACCAAATCTGCATCCTTGCAGTAACCCGCAAAACTTTCTTTTCTGGGATGATTTTCACCCTACAGAAAAGGCAAGCAATGTAATTGCTTCAAGATCGTACATAGCTGCTTCTCCTTTAGACTCCTATCCAATGGACATCCGCACCTTGGCTCTGCAATGAGAAATTAAATAAATGGGGAAGTATTTATAACAAAGAGAAGTATGTGGCTCATGAGATGTCATTTACTAATAAGCTTGGCACAAGCATTTATCAGCTTGTAATCTTTTAGACCAGTCCATTAGTTTGTGATCATGATCAGTATCGTTCTGAAGTTATAGTTCTATATATAGGGCAAAGACCTTTTGTGAACCCAGAATCCGCAACAGTAAATTGGACAGATCTACATTTGTTTTTGGACTTGTTTTTTTATGTATTGAATATGTAAAATAACAATTTCTACATGAATAACAGTTCTTATTAAGAAATGAACAGGGGAAGCTGTTTATCTTCTAATTCTCATCATACTGCATGTCATCGTCCCGAGTATGATGAGATTATTAATTATAGTGAAATCGGCCAAAGAAGAGTATAATGAACTCACATATTCAGTCTGGTAAAGATATCAATTTGACTCTTCGAAAAGGATTGAAGAAGTATATCTACTGAAAATTATGTTCCAGGTGTTTAAACAACAGCCAATTAGTTCAAGATGGTTACAAAATACTATTAATAGATAAAATTCAATAATAATAGAAAAAATGAGGAATCAATTAGTTAAAAAACTACATTCATATATGTGCCTTCCGATTTAAAGGATCTATATTTAGTGTTGATGCCTATAGGAACTTACCCGGGCCAGAGATTGTACTTTTTTTTTTCCAAGTAGTTTTTTCATTTCAAAAACAATGATAATGATAATTTCAGGCAATTAGCATTGTTGCATACTTGCATTAGTTGTTGATTTTTATCAATTCTGTCTTGATTTACTCATCTCTTTGATGGCATGTTCGTATAATCAACGTTTTATACTCTTTTTATCATATGCTCTTAGTTTTACCAGAGTTGTTTATGGGGTACCACAAGTGCCTTGCCTCTTTGCCTTTGGAGATTCATTAGCCGACACTGGGAATAATAATAATCTTAAAACAACAGCGAAAGCTAATTTCCCGCCTTATGGAGTTGATTTTCCTGGTGGTCCAACAGGAAGATTTACTAATGGTCGAAATTTTGCAGATGTTATTGGTATATTCCCCAAGCTTTCTTTTGATTTCTTAAGTTTCTGACATCTTTCTTTCTGTTGGCCTATATTTTGTTACTACAACATGAAGCTTAAACTAATTTACATAACACATTCAACATAACACATTTATGTTAACAAATCGAGAAAACATGTACGATTCAATGAGTCATTTATTTGAAACAAAAAAAGTAGGAGAGGCGTTTATATATGCACACGTTCTTTGGTAACTAAAAAGTGACATTCTTGAATAAATTTAAATAAAGTTCAGCTAATCCAATTCTATATATATGGCTCTTTGAACACTGTGTTCGATTAATTTACAGGTGAATTACTAGGTTTTACCGATTACCCTCCACCATATGTATCTTCACAAGGGAAGAATGTTCTCATGGGAGTCAATTATGCATCTGGAGGATCTGGAATTCTTCCTGAAACTGGAAGAAATCTGGTGATTATACTTTTCTTCTCAATCTATATTCAAAGTGGAACTGAAGAAGTTTCTCTGGTATTCCTCACTGTGTCTTTCTGGTTATCATGCACTTACAGGGGGAAGTATTTAGCTTTGATGCGCAGCTGAGTAACCACAATGTCACTGTTTCAAGGATCAACAATGCTTTAAAAGAAAAAGATCCGGACAACGGATCACACTTAAACAAGTGCATATATTTGGTTGGATTTGGTAGTAATGATTATATCAACAACTACTTGTTGCCACAGGGGTCCCCAACAAGCCGTCTATACAAACCAGATCAGTTTGCAGATGTCCTTATTAAACAATATTCTACACAGCTAACAGTCAGTTCATTCTTCATCCTATAACTTCTGTGCTCAAAAAATTTCTAAATTATTTTTATAGCACTGATAATATTCTCACCTAAAAGTAATTAGTATCTGCCTTTTTTCAATACAAGAATTTGTACAACTATGGAGCACGGAAAATAGCTTTGTTTGGACTTGCAATTATTGGCTGCAGCCCAGCAATAGTCTCTATGGCGCCAGCTAAGTCACCTTCTGGATGTGTGGACATGGCTAATCTCGCAGTAAAGGAATTCAATGATAGACTTAAACCACTTGTTGATAACCTCAATAGAGATCTCATGGGTGCAAATTTCATTTATATTAACAGTACACATACTTTATCATCCAATCCTGGACTTAATGGTACGTTTTCTGACCGAATGACAGATTATCAGGACAATATAAATATGAAAAGTTTGAGAAATGATTTGGAAGAAGGTTTTTAAATGTAGAATAATATTGTGTACAATACATTTGTTATAACCCCATGGCCTCTCCAACGTAATTTAGAGATTAGCATCAAAACTCGTTCTGTTGACGCTAATATGCCAGAATACTTTTCAGGTACCACACCTCCAATTCCATGTTGCAAAACATCAAGCACAACTGGAATGTGTGTTCCAAATGAGGATCCCTGCCCTGATAGGGGTACAAATGCATTCTTTGATGCATTTCATCCAACCGAGAAAGCTGCTGCGCCTACTGCTATAAGAGCATACAAATCTGCATCACCATTTGATGCTTACCCCATGGACATTCTCCATTTGGCCCTACTTCCCACATGACTAGTATATGGATGTCGAATTTTGCACTGCTCATTACAAAATTCCTCCTAGCATACGCTACTGGTATTACATATGTCTGTATCGCACTGCAATTTATCATGCTGTAGGATAGATTTGAGGTTGCTTCTTGTTGTCCACATCAGAAATTTTAGAAATTCTTTGTAAATATTACGATAATTATTGCTTAATTAAGTATTACAACCACTGCCTCTTAATTTAACTCATAGATTAACCATAGCACATATTAACTCATATCATGTGTCTTAAAATCTAATGCACATCGTAGTTACCATCCAACAGCGAAGGACTATGCAATTCATTTGGTGGATGAACTACGTTAACTAGCTCTTTATTCGTATCCATTTTCACAATGGTAGATCATTGGCAACAATTCACTGGAGATGCAATTTGATTCATTACATGTAATTAGTACGTCATTTTGGATTCGACTTTGCATAAAGAAAATCGAGATCCAGCCCCTAGTAAGAAAAGAAAGATATGCTGGAAATGTAGTTGAAAATGTTGTGCACCAAACTAACGTTGAGCTGTCAAGCACAGCTGCAGTCATACACATATAGTGACCATACTGATGAGCAACCAGCTCATCTAAAATTTTAAGGTTTTAGAGGAAGGCTTCAATAGAATCATATATTATCTTCTAACACATACCATAAAAGGAACAAAAGTGCCAACGAACACCTAGTCGGTAAAGTACTTGCCTAGGTGCTCATTACGCATAATTTGTACCTACAAATATTAGTCGCGCACAAACAAAGAATGCCCGTTCATTCCTTTCTCCTAGAATTGTGGCGCCCTCTCACTTGGTGTTGGCGTCAGTCAAGACATACAATTACGTTATCACCAGTGTGGTCTTGCCATTTCATGAATCCTATTTACATACCACCTGTTGGGCCTGAGACGCTTTGTCGTGGAATGGGTTGAGATATCCGGGAAATACACCGTTTCGACCTCTCTAGTTATATAAAATAAGAGGAGAAGACTTAAAGAAAAAAGGAAGAGGAGAATATTTAAGAATGGTACATATTATAAGTCTTATACATATGACAACAAGCCTGGTTCATTTTTTTCATAGACGAAGCAGGCACTTTTAGTTCTTCTGTTTCTTTTTTGAAAGAAATTATATGAAAAGATTTGGCAACAATTTATATTGATTTCATTTTGAGTTTATAATAATTTTATTAGCACTTCTTTATGTTGATAAAATTTTGTAATTTCTTGACTAATGGTGTGAAAATGATTGAATCCAACTTTGTGCAAGTCAAATGTAAATGTAGCCAAACTTTCGTTATGTAACATTATATATTTACTAGCTCATCATGTTTATTATAATTGTTCTAAACATAAAACATAGTCGAAAAGAAGCAAAATTATGATTCAAATTTGTTGACGATTTCTGAAGAATCGACAAATATGAGGGAAAAAAATTAATTCATTCTGGTTGGAAAAAAAACCACCTGTATATGTAGGAATTATTTGAAGCCGCATGTAAATCTAAAGAAAAGGAAATGACTGGAAAACAATAACTCGCTGTATCACCGCGCGTTCGTTCCTTTATCTGCGTTTCTTTCCTTAATCCTTTTGTTCTCTTTGAATGAGAATTTCAACTTTTTACATCATGATTACTCTAAGCTCTGTCTTCTCCGTGATCATTTAATCAAAGATATATATATCCATGGATTCTATAGCTACGACATTGTTACTTGTATGCATATTGTTACTTAGTGGGGAGATTACACCCTTTATTGCTGCTCAACCTGCACCGACCATAGGTGCTGCAGGTGCCGCAACGGGTGGTGCTGCAACAGGTGCTGGCGCTGCAGGTGCCACCCCGGTGGCGCTGCAGGTGCTGCAACGGGTGGCGCTGCAGGTGCTGCAACGGGTGGCGCTGCAGGTGCTGCAGCTGGTGGTGCTGCAACAGGTGCTGGCGCTGCAGGCGCCATCCCGGGTGGAGCTGCAGGTGCTGCAACTGGTGGCGCTGCAGCGGGTGGTGATGCAACAGGTGCTGGCGCTACCGGTGCTGGAACGGGTGCCGCTGCTGCCGATGGGCTGGCGCTGCGGGTGCTGCAACGGGTGACGCTGCTGCGGGTGGTGCTGCAACAGGTGCAGGCGCTGGAACGGGTGGCGCTGCTACGTGTGGTGCTGGCGCTGCAATGGGTGACGCTGCTGCGGGTGGTGCTGCAACAGGTGCTGGCGCTGCGGGTGCTGCAACGGGTGGTGCTGCTGCGGATGGTGCTGGCGCTGCGGGTGCTGCAACGGGTGACGCTGCTGTGGGTGGTGCTGTAACGGGTGCTGGCGCTGTAGGTGCTGTAACGGGTGCTGGCGCTGCAGGTGCACCCGCTGCTGCAACTGGTGCTGGTGCTGGCGCTGCAGCTGCGGCACCAGGAGCTAGCGCGACAGCTCCTGCACCGGGTGCCGGTGCTGTATCCAGCACTGCAGGTGCACCCGGTGCTGCAGCTGCTGCACCGGGTGGTGCTGTGGGTCCTGCATCGGACGTTGCCACCGCACCTGGCACTTCATCAACTGGTAATGCTAGCGCGGACGGTTATAAAATTACTACTGTTACCGGTCCACCAATTGTTCCTTGTTACTTCATCTTTGGAGATTCCTTGGCAGATAGTGGAAACAATAACAATCTTGTCTCTCTTGCCAGAGCAAATTTTCTTCCTTATGGTGTTGATTATCCGGCTGGGCCAACAGGAAGATTCACAAATGGTCGAACTTATGTTGATTTCATAGGTCTGTATTCCTCTTTCATGGTCAGTATTCACTTTATATAATAAGCTGTATCAACATCTTTTCTCAATGTGCCACTGTTAAATATCGATTAAAATGTCTCAAGAACGATTAAAAGCGATCCTAACAATAATTAACGGTCTATAAATTACAGTGAGCTGATGAATGGTTTATTTTACAGCTGAATTTTTAGGTTTTGACCATCACATACCACCCCATGCAGCAGTCCAAGGCAGCGAAAAGGTTCTCCAAGGCGTCAACTATGCATCTGCTTCAGCTGGGATTCGACCCGAAACTGGAAAAATAGTTGTAATAATCTCGTAATCCATGCAAGTACCTATTTTCTTTCAGTAACGTGGCACTTTTTTGAGTAATTTCTTGATTATATAGGGTGACAGGATATCCCTAGATCAGCAGCTCGACCATCACAGGGCCAATATTGCTCACATAAAAGAACTAAAAGGAAATGATGATGCTGCTACAGCAGATCACCTAGGCAAATGCCTTTATACGGTTGGAATCGGAAGTAACGATTACATGAATAACTACCTTGTTGCACCAGCAAATCCTAAAGATGTTGTTTTTACTCCAGACTCTTGGGCAGAAGAACTTGCAAGACGAATTCATGACTTCCTCAAAGTTAGTTTTTTCCTATACGAATATAATCAATATTGTTACATTAATTTATGTCAATGTTCTATTAAGTGTTTCGGTGTTCTTGGTTTGACAAAACAAGTTTTAATTCTGTTAAATTAGTAACCTGAAGTTTAATTTGTTCTTGGCAGAACTTGCACTTGGTGCAAGAAAAGTGGCACTGTATGGACTTGGTCCAATAGGTTGTGAACCATCGCAGGTAAAAGCGTTGAGAATGGCTGGTAAACCAGGTTGTGTGGATTCTGTTAACCATATTGTCAGCCTATACAACCAAAGGCTTCCAGCAATTATAGATGAGCACAATAAGGTTCTACCTGGTGCAAAATTTATATTTATCAATAACAGTCATATTTATCCAGGCGACAACCCTGCAAGAATAGGTACTAAACATGTCATTTCGTCATGAAATTTATACACTTCACACTTTTTCCTATTATATTTAGCGAAAAACATTTTACACAAAAATTGTGCTTGTATGATAATTGACACATATCTTAATTTTAAAGTTGGTGATAGGTCATGTTGTCCAACGGATGCTGTAGCTGGATCATGTGTTCGTAACAGTGTTCCATGCCTAGAGAGAGGTGATTATTCGTTCTTCGACCAGTATCACCCCACTGAGAAAGCTGTTCTTCCGGGGGCTAAAAGAGCGTGGCAAGCTCTGGAACCTCAAGATACTTATCCTATGGACATTAGTCGCCTAGCACGGCTTCCATAGTTTTTTAATATGTATACATGTACATGTAGATGATGTAAATGAGGTCTTCTGTTAATATCAATTTGACACAATCAGCCCTGTGTAAAATTTTGCATATCTAGTTAACCAGCAACTTTTAAATAAATTATAATTCTTAGTTTCATTTCTTGTCTGTTCTTATTTCACCATATATTGGCTACTGCAAGACTTGAAAAAAGTGTAAAAAATTGTGAAATGCTGCTGTAAGCCCATAATTGGTGTAAGGTAACAGTTCTGCTAGTGTATTTTTATTAATACTAGTTGGTAACCGGTGCGAAGTACGGGCCTGAGATAAAAAATATTAAATTAGTATTTGTAGAGAATTAAATCTCATACCCGTGCGAAACACGAATAGAAATTAAATTATTAGTATCAAATTAAATTAATAATCGTAAATAATTGAATCTGATGATAA